>JASCZW010004811.1:0-58974 GCA_034211315.2 Aedes japonicus
TTGTTTTGTTTATTTTTGTTTTTGTTCGTGGATGACAGCCGCTTCAGTCCTGTGATTAGTATTCCAGGTGCAGTTGAAAACCGGAATATAGCAGTCGCGCCAATCGATTTTACTCCCGTTCCATAAGTCCAAACAATGGCGCATCTAGTGTTGTATGGCATCTGATACTATACAGCGCACTAGATGCGTCACTGTTTAAATTATAGAACATATAGCGCCCGATTGGCGCGACTTGCCATATTCCGATTTTCAACTGCACCAGAATAATGACACTGAAGAAGTTCAAAATAATACAAAAAGGAATTAAATCTAAATTACTAATTTTTCTTCTCATTTTCTAGTTACAGGTATTCCACTAAAAAGCTCACAATACAACAACAACGAACAACAAACAAAAAGGGGACGCCTGTTAAATACCAAATTATAAATATTAACCTAGGACTTTTGCTGATAGAATTTTCGAATTGTTAATAACTGTTAATAATTGTTAACTGAATAAAATTAACAATTAACAATTATTGTTAATTTTTCTCAGTTCGATAATCCTGTTAGTTTGACACTTTATATCAGGGCAAGGAAGTTTATAATGAAAATATTAATAAAATGCACATTAGGAGCGAATTAAATTGTTGGATAAATAATCATTATAAAGTAAACATCCGATTACAAGAACTACCAAAAGCAACTATGTACATAATTTGACATTCCTTTAACACGAACACGTTTCACTACTAAAATGGCACTCGGTGTTAAAAATATTCCTTAGTTCTTAACAAGTTGTATCTGCCCATAGAACATTCAAACCGGTTACTTTCATCTGTGTATTGGTATGTTTTATGCTTATGTTGTACTTACGAAAATGGTACAGCATAGATATAGCGGCAACGAATATAGCAATAAAATTGCTCCAGAAAATATTCTTTACGAATCTTTTATCCACCTTGTCTAATCAGTTTCATATCAATTTCATAAACTTGCGGTAGTTGAGCTTTTTGTTACTACATCCAATCGGACGATACTGAAGATGCATCACATCACAAAACTTTGGATCATAATGATATTCTTCTTTTTTTACTGCCAATCGATAATAACACAAGAATAACTCACTAGAGTTGATTTCGTGCTGCTTTCGTTATTTTTCATCCATATAAGCTTATGGCCACAATAGATTTGCACTTGTATTGAATAATTGATAGAAGCGTTATGTTTTCATGTACAAGATCATTGACTCGACGTTAATAGCGAAGTGGAAAATAAAGCAAAACTTGAATTTCCTATCCTTTTGCGCTATCGTTTAATCTTCAGCTTCTGTCTTCATACAAGTCGTAAACATCGAAAGCTATACACCTTGCTGTACACAATACTGTTAACATCAGGTTCAACACTCACATACCAGCATTTGGGAGGTCTTCGGCATGAAATCTACCACTAACACTCACACATCTAAACTCTGCCAATTGGATAGCACTCAATCACTTTCCGATCCTCGAATAAGAACAAAATAACTTTTTTCTTAGAGCGTATGCATATCAGTTTTGACTGTTCCCCGATGCTCATAGCTTGCAAGGAAACCTGTCTCAATATTGAGGAATCCAACTTGAAAAAAGAAGAAGACACCGAGTGGTGATAAATCTGACAGCTCCCATGTTAAAGTATAGGACGAAACTTCTAAAATGCTTCTAGAAAATTCAAATGAAATTCTAATTATAAGCGGTTTGTTGATGTATGATGTAAGAAAAATCCAAAACTGCACAATAGGGGTATTATTTTAATTTAATTTTTATTTTGCTGAAAATGGCGTTATTGAGTAGTTTTGGAATTTTCTTACATCATACAACAAACCGCTTTTAATTAGAATTTTATTTGAATTTTCTAGAAGCATTTTGAAAGTTTCGTCCTATACTCTAACATGGGAGCTGTCAGATTTATCACCACTCGGTGTCTTCTTCTTTTTTCAAGTTGGATTCCTCAATAGAAAATGAAAATGTTTTTTTTTAAATGTCACTCACATATCGATTAGACAAAATTATCTGAGAAATACACCCTCACGACAAAGATGCTTTTTTTTAACTGGTGAAGGAAACGCTGAAGAACTTTCCCGAACCCGACCCGACCCAATTCATAACATCGCACTCACACTGAAACATTCAAGTATCCATTGAGTGGGCAAAAAAGTACGTATATATATATATAGGCTATAGGCTAAGTGGCCTTGAACACACGCACACTACAGCGCCTTTTAAAACAAAGGAAGCAAGTAAGTAGGAAAATCTTTTGGAGGAAAACAAACCACACGCTAAGATAAGATTACCGAAAATTAGGTTTCAATTTTACCGAAATTTAGGTTTTGGTAGTATAACTTAAAATTTCGGTAAAATTTAACGACTGATTACGATAGATTTTACTTATTTTTTAAGTTAAGTGGATTTTCAAATGTTTACGTATTTTTTTTACTTAAATTTGGTTTAAAATTTTATCACTGCGCTGCATCTGAGAATCAACACTACCCCTGACACTACCGCCATTGCGAAGTTTAGGACTTATTGCTATTGTACCGTCTCCTCGCCTTCAGGCTAAATAGTTTCGAATTTTGTTTAAAAATAAAGAAAGAAACCAGCTGTAGAAACTGAGATTTGTGGCAGCCAACCCGAAGGGTGAGTAGAAATATTTACCATAAGCGGATCATGAAAATTCCGGAGGAATTTGTTAAGGCGGTTCTGTGCTTGTAAATAAATATTCCCATAGTCGATTGCTAGCCAATAGCTGCGGGCTATAGTTCAATTCAGGACACTAACAGCAAAATTCTATAGAGGAACTGAGCTGTAATTCGTGAAAAATTGACGATTGGAAAGTTTGTTTACATGCGAAGAAACGGCTTCGCAAATTCCTCCAGAATTGAAATATTTACCTTATTCTAATGAAATATATTTTTTTATTATTCATTTGTAGATCACTGGAAATATGGAGGAATTGACATTATTAATCGATGCGGATACAAGAAAAAAACTGGAAGGTAAGTTAATTATTCAATTTGTATGTAAATCATACGACGAATCTCAAAAATTGAAATTAATTGCACTTGATTCATATGCATATACTAATTTATTCTATATATTTCAGCCTGTCGAAGGTTGGTCCAATGCTCTACCACCAGGAGAATACCCTTACATTATTTGTCTGGCAACTGCACCAAAACAGGGAGAGTATTATGTGTATTTACATGGAAAAATCATATTTTGTGGTCAGCAAGCAGCCATGTCTACTTGAAATAACAATAACTACTTGGAAATAAAATACCTAATCAACAGGGGGTGAGTAACTCTGCCACGTTGTGTTTGTGTTGATCGTGTACGAATGTGCTTCTGGGGTGGCAGAAGTATAGTCACTAGATTCATAGTCTGGCGGATACAATGACGGGAGCCAATTTGAACTGTCACTTGGCGGAGCCAATCGAGCATTTCTCGAGTAATTTATGTTAAGGGCCTAAAAGTCATTTGTAAACAATGACTTTAAACCTTGATTTCTCACGAATTACGAGAATCCCACAATATTTTGCTACTCAATATGGTATAACTAACATTCTTCTACCAAATGCTGCTTTCATTTCACGAGAGTGATTTAAGATGCAAGAGAAATCGATATTTAAAGTCATTGTTTACAAATAGAATTTAGGCCCTTAACATTAATTACTTGAGACATGCTCGATTGGCTCCGCCAAGTGACAGTTCAAATTGGCTCCCGTCATTGTATCCGCCAGACTATGAATCTAGTGACTATAGGCAGAAGGTGTTTTTGTGTTTTCACAATCTATAATCGAAAATTTATGCTTATTGGCAACCATGCACGGTTTAGACGTTTAATACATGCTCACATATGCATCGTCTGAAATACATTTGTGTAAGCGAGAGGGAAACAAAAACAAACTATCGATTCGTGTAAGTGGTGCCAGATATGAATTTATCTTTCATGTGGTGGCGAGTGTGTTTGAAGCTTGGCCGATCGTGTTTTTTAGGGTGGTAACACAAGGTGGTCGAGTGACTTACCCCCTGCTAATCAAAGCCTGTTCACATTTTTCTGATCCGTTTAGTGGGGAATAAATCCGAAAAAAATGGATCTTACACGCTAAGACCAGCATACCGAAAATTCGGTAAAAAATACCGATAACCGCACAAAAGTGCACATACTGAAATTATCGGTAAACATGGATTACTTAAATTTCGGTACTGTTGGTGACAAGCAGGGAGTGAGTAACTCTGCCACGTTGTGTTTGTGTTGATCGTGTACGAATGTGTTTCTGGGGTGGCAGAAGGTGTTTTTGTGTTTTCACAAACTACAATCGAAAATTTATGCTTATTGGCAACCATGCACGGGTTAGACGTTTAATACATGCTCACATATGCATCGTCTGAAATACATTTGTGTAAGCGAGAGGGAAACAAAAACAAACTATCGATTCGTGTAAGTGGTGCCAGATATGAATGTATCTTTCATGTGGTGGCGAGTGTGTTTGAAGTGTGGCGGATCGTGTTTTTTAGGGTGGTAACACAAGGTGGTCGAGTGACTTACCCCCTGGTGACAAGCGAAAAACGTTAATATTTAACTATTTGCAATCGTTTATTTTTACCGCAAATTAAGTTTTTTTTCTGTTTTGGGTTTTTGGAATGCTATAATAAAAATGTTTAGAGCAAGGTTGTAAAATCTATTTTTTTATGGAGCTGATCCTGTACTCATCTTTTCTGTTGTATTATTTTTTTCTTTATTCAATTATAGATCCATGACCATGACCACAACAAAACTCGAAGCATGTTTCTACTGCTCCAAGAGCCTCAATGGAGAACGATGTTCATATTCCGATGCAGAAAACAGCAGCGTGTGCTATAGAAAACTACTGCACAGCAAAAAAAAAATAATATACATCAACGTAATTGATTCTAACGTATTAAAAACCGATGTTATCACGGAAATACGATGCACAATAACATCCACTTAGTGGAATATTATATCGGTCTTCAAATAACATCACCAAAAAATTATCAGTTGCATGAACGTAATAATCACATATTAAAAACATAAATATTACACGAAAACCAATGCACATAAAGAACTCCGCAAAAAAATGTTAAATATTACACGACTTTGATGCTTTATCGCATTTTGTTTTTATGTAAAATTAAATCTCGCAACACTGTCAAACTTGTTCTTTTTTTAGCGTATCCGTCACTCGTCGTTGTTGCTGTTTAAACATGAAAAACAGGGCGGCAAGGCACGCGATGTAACGGCCAAATGTTTACCGCTACTGTTCCTAGCATACCAGTGGGGTGTTCCGGATTCGGACGAAAAGTGTTGATGCGTCAGGTATTGCACAGATTCCAAGTGTCACCGAAAGCAAGATTTGGAACACGGCAGAAGATCTGGTGAATCTGGTAAGATGTCGTGCATTTTGTTTTATATTTGGGTTCAAGTCATGATTCTTTTTTTTTAAGGTCCGTCAATTTTGCTCCGACATCAATTGGAAAAAGATCGTATTCCGCGCCTTGTACAATAACAATGGGGATCAAGTGTCTAAAATGTCCTCATCCTACTTCATGCAGAGAGGATCGATTAGCGAACCCTAGTATGTGCCTTCAAAGTGGGAACACATGCAAATGTATTTAGAGATTGCTCAATATCTTTATCCGTCGTCGCTGGCCTACCAGGTCTATCTGGGACTTGGAGTAGAAGATTTGTCGGAGCTCAAATGTAAGTCATTCAACGGACTTAACTTCTCCACCAACAATTTGAACAACTGCGCCATCGAAACTCTGAACCAATTAGACGTGGACTCTTTTCTCTATTTTTCGATTTTGGTAGCCAAGAGCTGCTTTGAACAGGGGGTAAGTCACTCGACCACCTTGTGTTACCACCCTAAAAAACACGATCGGCCAAGCTTCAAACACACTCGCCACCACATGAAAGATAAATTCATATCTGGCACCACTTACACGAATCGATAGTTTGTTTTTGTTTCCCTCTCGCTTACACAAATGTATTTCAGACGATGCATATGTGAGCATGTATTAAACGTCTAAACCGTGCATGGTTGCCAATAAGCATAAATTTTCGATTATAGATTGTGAAAACACAAAAACACCTTCTGCCACCCCAGAAACACATTCGTACACGATCAACACAAACACAACGTGGCAGAGTTACTCACCCCCTGCGTTAAACGATAAATGTGGTTGTTATTAATCAAATATTATTCAAATTAATATCACACAGCAGTGATTACTTTAAAAAATATATTGGTTTGATTTGAATGGAATTTTGAATTGATTTGGAACTTTTTTATAAATTGAAACAAATAGAAACTTTGGTTTGAATACCAAAAAAATATTTTGTTGATTCAAAGCAGAATGATTTCTTAGGGTGACAAAATACTTTGTTCAAGCAATTAATAAATCATTTGAGTTGAAAAATAAATGTGATTGTTCTGAATCACACAGCGGTGATTACTTAAAATAATTGTATTGGTTTAATTTGATTGAAGTTTTGAATTGATTTGGAACTTTTTTATGAATTGAAACAAATAGAAACTTTGGATTGAATACCAACAAAATATTTTGTTGATTCAAAGCAGAGTGATTTTTTTGCGTGTAGTAGAAGCTTTGAACAATTTCGATGTATTCCACAGGGAGAAAAAAGATTGGTGAACACAAACATATTCTAGTTTCATTTAACCGGAGTTTTACGTTGAATTGGGCACAAACATCATATTAGTTTGGTTTGACTACCTGCGGTGGTTAAAACAAACTAAAATCTTGAGTTATTGTTTCGGGAATTAAGTAGTTAAGTTCAACTTTTGAATTAACCATTATGTTGGTTGTTTCATTATGACAGCTACGAAAATAAACAGATTTGTTGGTTGATTCTACCAACGCTTATGGTTTGTTTCAAACAAATTTTAGTATGATTCAAAATGCATTGCTGTTTGAAACAAACAAATGAAAACGGTTGAAACAACAAACATTTCCGTTAACATTCACCTTCATTTCTACTGTAATTTCAAGAATATTTATTTGAATAAAATGCTTATTAAAGACATTAGGAAAGTGCACATTTACAGTAGACTTCTCTCCGTCTTATAAGAGAAGTATACAAATGTTAATGCGAGCCTTTCTATTCTTATTATTTTTAAGTTATTTTTAAATTAAAATATTAAATTTTTACCTATTGGTGAATGATAGCGTGAGAGCATGCAGTGGGCCGGATGATGGAATATGAAATACCCAAAAATAACCCGCATAATCACAAACCATTCCTGGACCATTTCGCTTATTATTGACGACCGCTTCCGTTATTGTTACGACATTTACCCTTATAGATGACAACGATAAACTAACAATCTCCTATATAGTTTTAACAATATTTCAGATGGTAAAAGGCCAAATAACAATATGCTGAATAGGCGGTTAAGTTAGGTTACCATAACAATATGGCAATTTTCACGAACAATTTTTTTGCAGTACTCTATGCCAAACAGTTGGTATATAATCTACACCGAGTGCAGACAATAAAAAACCTTTCAATGACAATATGCCAAACAGTAACAATATGTGTTAATGTAGAGGTTGTATGGTGAAAATGAGATTAAATTATTCGATAACAATAACATAAAATGTGATAATATATTTTACATTCAAAATATAGTTTTGACTATATAGCAAATTGTTTTTCGTTATGCGGGAAATCTGTTTCAAACTAAATTTTAAGTTGTTTTTTCTCCTAACAAGATATCAGTTTGAATTTACCGCCGCTCTGGTTAAATTAATCTAAAATTTCAATTTGTTACCTGGGTCAACGCAACCTGTATTTTGGTAATAATAAACCTCTGTCAAAGTGTAATCAACAAAAATATTAGTTTAGAACAACCATAATTTGTTTTGTATGATGGTAGTATATTTAGGTAGAAACAACCAACCTACCTGTTTGTTTCAAAACGAAATCGTTGGGTTGAAACAACAAAACGGTTTTGTAAAACAACCAGTTCTGTTAGTTTGGATGTCAACCAACAAATTAAGTTTGTTGTTTCAAACGGGACTCTTTTTTCTCCGTGCATAAGCATTTTATTTACTATTTGTGCAACACTCCAACATTTGATAAAAATAACTAGTCATTTACACAGAATTATAGTAAACTCTACTTCTTAGGCTAGGTTTTTCTGGTAAACATCGATAATTCGCGCTGATCATAATGTGGCCCTTTTGCTTATTTTGGACCCGGGTCTATAATCCGCATTATAAACCCGGGTCCATAATACGCATATCAACTAATTTGATAAAAATTATTGATCTGCTAAACAACCAATTTGTTATCTCGTAGACTAATAGGGTAACGCATATTTTTGGACATGTACACCGTTTCCAATATATTCTCATACACTTTTTCCTTGCATTGGTGTCGTGCAACTACTCAACATGCTTCACGTATGTGTTGGTGTAGTTTTGCACTATATTTATACAAACGCTTTTAGGTTATGTCCGATTGTTTTCATTCCCTGTTTATCTTTTACCAGCGATGAAGGAGTTTCGTGCTGTGGTGATAAAAAAGTTTTTGAAAGGTGAGCGACCGGGCGCTATTTTCAGAACTTTGAAAAACCTCGGAGTAAAGCGGGATTTTGTGTACCGAACCATCCGAAGGTACCGCGACACATGGTCGTTGGATGACCGGAAGAGATCCGGTCGTATTCGTATGGTGTGGACTGCACGAGTTGTTAAAGTGGTCAGGGAACGGATTAGACGAAAATCACAGCGCTCTGAATGTAAAATGGCCGCAAATCTGAATGTTTCGAGATCGTCAATGCACAATACACTGCAAAATGACCAGGGGGCAAGTCACTCTGCCACGTTGTGTTTGTGTTTCAGTGTGTCGGAGGGTGTTTCTGTGTTTCAACTTATCTGTCAATACTACAATCGTAACTGTATGCCTATTGGCAACCATGGACTTTTTTGGCGGTTAATTCACGCACACATATGCATCATTTAAATCACATGAGTGCAAGCGAGAGGGAAACAAAACAGCGAGAAAGCAAACAATTGATTCATGTAAGTGGTGCCAGATATGAGTTTATCTTTCATGTGGTGGCGAGTGTGTTTGAAGTGTGGCGAATTGTGTTTTTTAGGGTGGTAACACAATGTGGCCGAGTTACTTACCCCCTGAAAATGACCTAAGGTAAGGTTCACGGAGTTTCGGAATCTTCCAAGCAGAAACGACTCGAAAGAGCAAGTCCGCTTTTGTCGCGGCACGGTGGGGAAGAATTTATCTTTTCCGACTAAAAGTTATTCTTCTTGCAACAATCCCACAATGTCCAGAACGACAGATTGTGGCAGGGGATGAGTAACTCTGCCACGTTGTGTTTGTGTTGATCGTGTATGAATGTGTTTCTGGGGTGGCAGAAGGTGTTTTTGTGTTTTCACAAACTATGCACAAAAATTTATGCTTATTGGCAACTATGAGCGGTTTAGACGTTTAATACATGCTTACATATGCATCGTCTGAATTACATTCGTGTAAGCGAGAGGGAAACAAAAACAAACAATCGATTCGTGTAAGTGGTGCCAGATATGAATGTATCTTTCATGTGGTGGCGAGTGTGT
The DNA here is from genome assembly GCA_034211315.2 of Aedes japonicus. Taxonomy (NCBI): domain Eukaryota; kingdom Metazoa; phylum Arthropoda; class Insecta; order Diptera; family Culicidae; genus Aedes; species Aedes japonicus. The sequence continues at coordinate 9,636 of JASCZW010004811.1, forward strand.
TTGAAGTGTGGCGGAATGAATTTTTTAGGGTGAAAGCACAAGGTGGTCGAGTGACTTACCCCCTGGATTGTGGGCTCTTCCTTCAAGAGCTGTTCCAAAAAGTGATAGGAATATTCCATGGTTCCAAAGTGCTGCGTCAGTGATGCTTTGGGGAGGAATTTGCAAGCGAGGCAAATTATCACTGGTTTTCATCGAAAAAGGCTTTAAAGTGAATGCCGCATATTATAAAACGGAAGTTTTGGAGAAAGTTGTCAAGCCATATGTACAAGAGGTGTTTGGAGATGATCCCTATGTGTTTTTTTTTATTTCGTATGGTCATACATGCTGGCGAAGGTAAACGACCACAGGGCGTCTAATATGAACCAATTCAAATCCGTAATCAAAGGAATTTGGGACGAAATGTTGATGGAAGTGGTGTGTGCCACCTTTGGCGGTTTCGAAAATCGTCTGGAGCTGATCAAGAAGGTTGAAGACGGTGTTATTCCAAAATAAATAGAGTTTTATTTTGCATGAGAATAAATTGGACACGGTGTATATATTATGGCCACCTTCCAATAGAAAACAATCTAAACGCATCCGATGTGTAACAACACCTGTGTTGATATCTATCTAAGTTAAATCTAGGTCGAACAAAACTGTTACAATCTTCGAATAATAGACAACAATCTAAACGCATCCGATGTGTAACAACACCTGTGTTGATATCTATCTAGGTTAAATCTAGGTACAAAACAAAACTATTACAATCTTCGATGCATATACAGGTTGTTCGGTTCCTTGTATTTTCAGGGGCGATAGGGGATGATATTTGAAGAAAAAAATTGTTCTACGTATTTATCTACCTCACTTTATTTTTTCATCTATACCTAACCTACTTATTGTGTAGCAGCGGGTGCTCCGCTTCGTCGGGTTTGATGTCGTTTGGGTATTTAGTTGAAGAGCCATGTGTAACCGTTGCCTTGGTCTTTGTTTAGTAGATTTGTGTTCTGTTGTTTGTTTATTTCTAAGCTTTCTGCGACGTCTAATTTCCAGGGTGTTGATGTAGTCCGTAATATTGTGATGTAATTCGTCGTTATGTCGTGATTTTCCGTGAAGATGTGTTCTGCGACTGTTGATTTGAAGTTATGTGAAATTCCTTTCTCGTTCTGTTTGACAGCCTTAGTCACCTCCGCTAGATGCTCCTTGAACCTTGTTGCCAAGGTTCTCTTTGTTTGACCTACATATATTTTGCTGCAGTGTTTACACTTGATTCTGTATACCCCTGCTCTGCCTAAGGTGTCTACTGAATCTTTGATGGAGCCTAACATCGATGCTAATTGGTTGTGCCTACTAGAAAAAACTAAGTCTAAACCAAATTCCCTAAGTCGTGGTTTTAGCTTTTGTGTAATGTCTTTATCGAAGGGGACGGATACACGTTTCAGGGGTTCAGGTGAGTCTGAGAGGGTTGTTTGTGATTTCCTATGAAGATGTTTTTCCTTTTTGTTGATGATCGCTTGAATTGTCCTCTTTTCATACCCATTGAACCTGGCAGTTTCGAAGATATATGCTAATTCTTTGGCTTTTCCAGTTTTATTGAGAGTATGTATTAGAAAATAGTATATATACGGCAGGTGACGAAGGTTTTCTTTAAGTCGAGTTATTAGTACGAGACACTGAAGAAGTCTGCACATTGTAGACGAAATACGCGTATCTGTCGAAGATAAGCAAAGGTAGTTGGAATTAAATGGAAGATACTAATTTTTCTTCTAATTTCTAGTTACAGGTATTCCACTAAACAGCTCAAACCTTCTAGGATAAAAAAATGTCTAGATTATCGATCAATTTTCTTTCTTACTCATCATGTATCATCTCAATCATCGACAAAAAATGCATCTTTCAAAATTTTTAGTGATAATTGTAATTAAAATTTCAACCGGCAGTGTATTTTTGTCCATAGCTATGACGTGAAGTTGAAATTGAGTCCAAAATACATCTTTAGAGCAGTCTAATTATATACGCATGATGGTCCATTGCAAATTATTTGAGTTCGTTTTTCTAACATCATAATAACCATATTATGGCATCCTCTTAGTAAAATGTCAATTGGCTCTATTAATTTGAGAGAACATGACGTTTCTTGTCGTCCGTCACAATGATTCAACTGCTGATGGGTATTGTTGCTGCATGCTATAGTCCCGAAAAATATGTTTATTTTTTTCTTGTAGTTAGACCAATTCTGTATCTATTTCTTAACAAGATATCTTGCAAATGGGCTAGGTCTGCTTTTAAATCGTTATGAAAAAATTATAAAAAGTAATGGGAATTCATAAACATATGCATCATATTCATAACAAACATAACTGTCAAATTCGGTCTGTGTCTACATCTGCTAGTTTGACACTTGTTGGATTGAATTGTTGTGTTCATGAAATTCTGCATTTAGCTTTACTTTTCAATAACTTGATTATAACCTATTGGTTTTTGTGATGCTATAAACTGTCAAGATAAGACATCGTCTTGTCAAAAGCATGCTATGCAGTGCATCTCTAAAAATTCTTACACGACCTAAAAGATGTTATAAAAAAATCGGTTAATTGCGCTGTTTTGGTCATATATGAGTCGAAAATAAAGTCATATGTTCTAAAAAAATACATGAGTGATATGATAGGCCAATGTTTTGCGATAACATCCTCTCAGCTTTTTCATGACAAAAGATGTTTTTCATTTAATTTTTAATACTCCTGTATAACATAATTTTAAGATAACTGACCAAAGAGATGTTTTTGGTGTTACTTGGGAAGGAAAGCTCTTCCCGGTGGGTCTACGCGTTCGCTAAGAAAGTGTGCCCAGATTCGGTTCCGGTGCAACGAATTACTCGCGATACTCAAACCAATCGTAACGAATTGGATGCGCCCTTTTCTATGCTTGAATACTCTCTTGCTCTTCTTTCATGCAATAATTCTGCGCCAGGAATGGATAAAATCAAGTTTAACTTGTTGACAAACCTCCCAGACGTCGTAAAGAGGCGCTTGCTGAACTTATTTAATCAGTTCCTGGAGAGCAATATTGTTCCGGATGAATGGAGGCAGGTTAGAGTTATAGCTATACAAAAACCCAGGAAAGCCGCGTCGGATTACAACTCTTATCGTCCAATTGCGATGCTGTCGTGTATACGGAAGCTGCTAGAGAAGATGATTCTCCATCGGCTCGACAAATGGATTGAATCTAATGGCTTTCTATCTCATACTCAATTTGGTTTCCGCAGAGGCAAAGGAACGAGCGATTGTCTTGCGCTGCTTTCAACGGAAATACAGTTTGCCTATGCCCAAAATGAGCAAATGGGTTCAGTTTTCATGGACATTAAGGGGGCTTTTGATTCAGTTTGTGTAGACGTCCTTTCAGACAAATTCCACGAGTGTGGCCTTTCACCATTACTAAACAACTATTTCTACAATTTGTTGTCTGAGAAACATATGAGCTTTTCTCATGGGTCTTCGACAACTTCACGAATTAGCTACAAGGGTCTCCCCCAGGGCTCTTGTTTAAGCCCCCTTTTTTATAATTTTTATGTCAGAGACATCGATAGCTGCCTCATGGAAAATTGCACGCTAAGACAGCTTGCGGATGACGCCGTTGTTTTAATTGTAGGACCAGGGGCGAACAACTTGCAGGGACCGTTGCAGGATACTCTAGACAATTTGTCTACCTGGGCTGTAAAGCTAGGTATCGACTTCTCTCCGGAGAAAACTGAGTTAGTTGTTTTTTCTAGGAAGCGTGAATCAGCACAAATACCGCTTCAACTCATGGGTAAAACAATAACTCAAAGTTTGTCTTATAAATACCTAGGGGTCTGGTTCGATTCTAAATGCACCTGGGGAAAGCACATTAAGTGTCTGATCCAGAAATGCCAGCAGCGAATAAACTTCATGCGTACTATCACCGGAACATGGTGGGGAGCCCACCCGGAAGATCTGATAAAGCCAGGGGGTAAGTCACTCGACCACCTTGTGTTACCACCCTATAATATATAAAACACGATCCGCCACACTTCAAACACACTCGCCACCACATGAAAGATAAATTCATATCTGGCACCACTTACACGAATCGATAGTTTGTATTTGTTTCCCTCTCGCTTACACAAATGTATTTCAGACGATGCATATGTGAGCATGTATTAAACGTCTAACCCGTGCATGGTTGCCAATAAGCATAAATTTTCGATTGTAGTTTGTGAAAACACAAAAACACCTTCTGCCACCCCAGAAACACATTCGTACACGATCAACACAAACACAACGTGGCAGAGTTACTCACCCCCTGGATAAAGCTGTATCGTACAACAATTCTGTCGGTTCTCGAGTACGGTAGTTTCTGTTTTCAATCCGCCGCAAAAACTCATATTCTGAAGCTGCAGCGAATCCAGTACCGTTGTCTTCGTATCGCGTTAGGCTGCATGAACTCAACTCATACTATGAGTTTAGAGGTATTAGCAGGAGTTCTTCCTTTATCAGATCGTTTTGTGGAGCTATCGTTCCGGTTCCTCATCCGCTGTTTGGTGTTGAATCCATTGGTAATTGAAAATTTTGAAAAACTAATCGAACGAAATCCTCAAACTAAGTTCATGACACTGTACTATTGGTATATGACTCTGGAGGTGAGCCCTTCTTCGAATGTTCCTAATCGTGATTACTCCCAAGACTTCTCTAGTTCTACTGTAGTTTTTGATCTGACCATGAAGCAAGAAGCTCGCGGAATACCAGATCCACTCCGTTCGGAGTACATTCCATTAATTTTTGCAAGTAAGTTTGGCCATATCAGATGTGACAGGAAGTTTTATACCGACGGGTCAAAAACAAATGATTCCACTGGATTTGGTGTTTTTAACGCAATTCATAGCGCCTCCTTCAAACTACAAAATCCTTGCTCCGTATACGTCGCAGAGCTGGTGGCTATACACTATGCATTAGAGCAAATTGCCTCTCTTCCCTCTGATCAATTTTTCATTTTTACGGATAGTCTCAGCTCACTTCAGGCTATTCGTTCGATGAGGCCAGCAAAGCACTCACCGTATTTCGTTAGCGAAATACGATCTCTTTTGAGTGCTTTATCAAACAATTCCTACACCATCACCTTGGTTTGGGTCCCTTCTCATTGCTCCATTCCGGGTAATGAGAAAGCGGACTCACTTGCCAAGGTGGGCGCTATGACAGGCGATATTTATGATCGACAAATCGCCTTCAACGAATTTTTTACTATTTCCCGTCAACAGGCCTTGATCAGCTGGCAACAAAAATGGGATGCAGGGGATCTGGGCAGATGGTTACATTCTATTCTCCCACAGGTATCGAAAAAATCGTGGTTCAGAGGGTTGGATATTAACCGGGATTTTATCAAGGTAATGTGTCGTCTAATGTCCAATCACTACTCGCTAGGCTCGCATTTCTATCGAATAGGGCTCTCAGACACCAATCAATGCGGCTGTGGTGCAGGTTATCAGGACATCAACCATGTTGTCTGGTATTGCCTCGATTTTGAAATTGCCAGATCTGATCTTTGCGCATCCCTACGGGCCCGAGGGAAACCAGAGAAGGAAGATATCAGAGATGTGCTGGGTAAGCTGGACTTGGACTATATGGGGCTAATTTACAAATTCTTGAAACAAATAGATGTATTCGTTTGATCCTCTCTTAGCTGTCGTTTTAACATGTCCACCTCGCCCCCTCCCCCGTAATATCGCTTCCGTTGTATCGTTACAGCTCAACGCAACGCAACATCTACGCCAGACCAACAGCAACAAGTTCGCATCGCCAACCTGCCGTTGAAAGCTAACGTTAAGATTCCTACTTCCCCATTCCTACCCGAATTATTGTAATCCCTAACCTCGACCAAGTCGCGAGTTTTTCGGCTTTCCAAAATTAACATAGTTAGTAAGTTATTGTCATTATAAAAATGAAAAAGAAGTCGGCTCCGTTATGCCTATGGCACTTGAGCCTCTCAAATAAACGAGTAAGTTAAAAAAAAAAAGTATGCATATTTTACTTTTCAAAAGGAGTAAAAAGTATGCATTTTATACTTTTCAAAAGGAGTAAAAAGTATGCATATTATGACGTACATTCAGTTTACGCAAAAGGGAGTAAAAGTAATATACTCTTTTTTGGCGTAGTCGTAGTTTTGCTCGAAAAGGCATACTTTATAGTCTTAAGAGCGTTAATTAGGATTACCGTGTACTTTAATAAGAGCGTTAATTAAGATTACCGTGTAGACAGTAATGACAGTTCGTTAGCTGCAAAATGGCCGCGTAGTATGTTTTTCTAACAAATCGAATATTAAGGAAAGAATGGAATACAAATGCGGAAATTATACGACTTTAGTGAGAAAAACAAAGTTCAGGGAACCAGAATTACATTTGCGGAAAAAGTTGAAGCTGCATTGCGGTGATATTAACAGAAAATTTGTGCTGAAATATTTTAATCGGCTACGCCTTTGTGCTAGAAAAATCGATCCTTGGGAGAAAAATAGTAAGAGCAGTGAGACAAAGGTCATTCGTAAGAGTGTTTCTAAAGATTCTTTTTGTCAGGTAAATACCGTTGTCAATAATTATGCTTTGATGATGATAAATATAATATATTATCTATATAATTTAATACATTATATTATAATCATGATACCTTGCGATTCAAATAAGTTCTTTGAATTACAGGTTCGTCAATAGAAGGCTGTTTAAAATATTGCTGAACATTAATTCAGTATTAATGACGGAATAAAAGGAAGAGTTGTTTGTATAACGAAGGGTCAATATTATCATAATATCACATTGGAGCCATAACACAAAAATAACCTTTTCGCAGGCAGGAGGATATCCTCGCTACACAATGGGAACGTCACAAACCAAACCTTTTCTGGTGGAAGGTAATTGCGTCACTAAAAGCGGAATGTCGTCAAGTAGCAGCTTCAGTACATTGGGCATAGGGGTTGTCAGCCATATTCCACAAAAGATGACCAATATATTCACCAATATGCTACCGAGAATAGCACAGATAAATACGTTGGAGAGAAACAAACAACTACTATCATCTCCGGATATATTTGTCGATATTAACATAAATACACCCATTTTTGAAGCTGCTCATGGTAAAGCTAAGCTTACGGTTCCAGATCATGGTTCTAGCGATACAACTAAATCAATTTCCGATGATATAAATTGGTGTCCGAATTATGAAAAAGTGGGTGAGACAAGAAGTTATGACTGCCAAAAATATAGGATCTGTAAAAAAGAAGTAAAGGTTGTGTGTAATCAAACATTCTCTAGTATCAGAAAGGATAGTTCAATTCGTGCAGGGTGGGCCATTAGTAGGCCACTTGATGTGTGCTCTAAATCAAAAGAATGTTATGATAATCGCAAGGAAAATAGTGGATACAATATGCTGAATGATAGAATGGAGGATTTTAAACTAATTTTCGAAAATAATCGATGCGATGCAGATACGGAAAACAATAAACCTACCCAAAGCCTTGAACATGAAGGTTCTATTCCTTTCCTGCCCAAGAACATTAGCTTTGTTCTGGATTCATCGGACGAACCATTTCCAGTCATACGTTTACCAATTGTAGATAACGACAATTGCGAAAATTCTGATGATGGTCGAAATAGCTGGTCATCGGAGAGTGCAAGCGAAAGTGGCTTTGTGATTTTCTCAGAAAACGTGCCAATGACAACTCCATCTACAAGTCCTCGTAACAGAAGAGATCTCTGTACAACAATAAACAAGTTTTTCGCTTCACCGGCGTTGGAAAGAAAACAGCGGCAGCGTCAATATTCGGATTGTAGCGACGATAGTATTGTGTTTTGCTATGAAAGTGACCAAGACGAGAATTTTTGTCAAAACGTAACTGCTTTTGATTCGGATGATGGATCTGAAGTCGAAACAGACGAAAACGATTGCGAAGACGAAAGTAAAGAGACTGAATCACGTCAGCCTGACTCCGGTTTTGAAGAGAGAAAGGTGAGTTGTAAGCTGTTATGATGTATGTAATTTGGTTTTGTGCATATCATACTAAATGTCCTATTGAAAATTATGCCTTGTCCAAAATACAGAGTTGTTCTTCTTATTCTTCTTAATGATCCAAAGGGCCTGTTCATAAACCACGTACACTCAACCTCCCCCCCCGCCCCTTCGTAGACTTTCCTCCATACATTTTTTAAATTTTTGTATGGAGCGTAGACTTTTGCCATGGGACCGACCGGCGAAGCCTTTAGCTTGGTTTCTGTCATTGCAAAGAGCACCTTCATTCCTTTTTGGAAATACATTCCTACATCATCGCATGTTTTCGTTCCGCGGCCGCGACCGGATGGTAGTGTGTGTTTGATGAAGTTATAACCGGGAACACGGATGGGACCGACCGGCGAAGCCTTTAGCTTGGTTTCTGTCATTGCAAAGAAATGGTATTGATTTTTGTCTATAATAAGTTTGGTACCGTCGATGTGGTGTTCAAGACCCCTGATGTTCAGGTGGTCAATTCGTAAGTTAGAGCAGTTGTTTGACATTGTGCCTAAATGCACAAATTGTTTGACATTGTTCTAAATGTGCTTCCACAGTTATTAATTAAGAGCTTTCGATGCCAGACACCATTTTTGCATTAGTATAAATAATTGTGTGGCAAGTACAATCATACCATATGCCAAGGGTGTCGAGAAATTTTCCTTAACGAAAAGTTCCTAGACCAGACCGGGAATCGAAACCATCCACCTCCAGCATGATGTTGCTTTGTTATCGACTTTAGAAATGTCATTCAGATAGTTTTTTAACATGTTATAACTGTCACACAATTGATACGTTGCTGATGCGTTGACGTCAATTTGACAGAAAACCTATTGTTTAAAACTGTCAAATTCACGGAAACGCATCCGCAACGTATCAATTGTGGGTCAGCCATAACGGAGAAGGAATTACGATCCGCATGAATAGTGACAGTGTCAAGATTGCAACTGTTGTTCCGTAGACATAAGCTAACGCATACTCAAGAGTATCAAATGGAATGGCTTATTTATAAGTCGAGGCGGCCACTAATGTGGCGGAGGTGTTGTATCACATAACATGTCAAAATATCGAGTCAAAGTCTTGTAGCGTGAGGCGAACGTCCACAAGATTTTTTGACATGCTAGCTGATGTCACACCTCCGCCACCGCAGTGGCTGGCCTAATGAAAGTCAGAAAAAGGATTGGGAAACTCTAATGAAGAAAAATATGAAGCAGTGGTGGAGTACTGCATTTACCCATTCTGCTTACTGAGTTGAAAAGTTCAATCCCAGGACTGTCCGCTTTCTTCTTCTCTTTCATTGATCGCATTACTTACCACCGTGAATCCATGATCTAAAAACCCTCTACGCTAACACAATCATTCTAAAAAACCCTCCGCGCTAACACAAGTTATTTCCCTTGATAGTGTTGAGATGCAGAACTGCATTAGGCCTCTAGTAACAAGAACAGGGAAACTAATCATCCACCTTCCACCCGGAGACCGTGAGGGCGTAGTCTCAGTCGATGCTAGCCTATAAATCGAATGAATTTGTAAAAATAGAAGATGGAAACTGATCCCAGGCTACATCTATGTAAGTTCTCTGTGAAACTACACTCGCTTTTATCCGGAGCAGCAATCGCGAAATACACGCCCTTCAAATAATGAGGACTGAGGATGCCTTTCAAATAATGAGGACTACGATTAGAAACTCGGAACATGGAACTGAAAATCGCTCTGTATACCAGGCTGGTGACTACAAATCTAGGACTTAACTACGAGGTCGTAGCACTGCAGGAACTTTGCTGGACATGAAAAAAGGTATGGACCATCAGGCTTCGAGTGGCTATTATTTTATCAGAGCAGATGCGTCATAAACTAGCATGGCACCGGCTTTGTAGTGCTGAGAAACATGAGTCAACGAGTGATTTGATGGTTTTCGATTAATGCGAGAATGGGCAAGCTGGAGAAGCCTTTTGCGCAGTAACTGGTGCCGACTGGGGTAGACCATTGGAAAGATTAGGTAACCAACCCCGGTGGGACCTTGGTCATATGCTGACAGGGAAGGGGATTGGGGTACATAAAAGGTGACATAAAAGTCGTCATTGGCGACATGAATGCTCAGGTAGACAGGGATAGGCATACCGTATCGTACAATAATGGCCAACAATGCGTGAACTTTGCGGCCTCCCGTGGTTTAGTAGTCCGAAGTACCTTCTTCCCCCGTAAAGTCTTCCACAAAGCCACTTGGAGATCACCTAACCAGCGAACAGAGAATCAAATCGATCATGTTCTAATCGACGGGAAATTCTTCTCCGACATCATCAACGTTCGCACTTACCGCAGCGCGAATTTAGACTCGGGCCACTGTCTAGTTGCAGTATGTATGCGCTCAAAACTCTCGACGTACAACACGCGTCGAATTCGGACTCCACGACATAACATTGAGCTACTACGGGAAACCGGAGGGGGGGATTTGGGAAGAGGATTGGATGGAAGGAATAGTGTTTTCCATCTAAAAAAGGGCGACAAGCTGTATTTCTGCAATTATCGTGTCATCACGCTACTGAGCGCCGCCTACAAGTTGCTCTCCCTAATGTTATGTCGCCGCCTGTCACCAATTGCAAAGGAACTCGTGGGGCAATGCCATGTAGGATTCATGGGTGCCCGCGCTACTACGGAACAGATTTTCGCGATTCGACAAGTGCTGCAGAAATGTCGCGAATATAACGTGCCCACACACAATTTTTTCATTGATTTCAAATCAGTTTATGATACAATCGATCGAGACCAGCTATGGCAGATTATGCACGAATATAAATTTCCGGAAAAATTTACGCGGTTGGTCAAAGCAACGATGGATCGAGTGATGTGTGTCGTCCGAGTCTCAGGGACAATCTCGAGTCCCTTTGAATCTCAGAGAGGGTTACGGCAAAGTGATGGATTGTCGTGTTTGTTGTTTAACATTGCATTGGAGGGTGTGATTCAAAGAGCTGGCACGATCTTCAGGAAGTCTGTCCAACTATTTGGCTTCGTCGATGACGTTGATATCGTAGCACATAACTTTGAGACGATGCCGGAAACGTACATCAGACTAAAAGCTGAAGCTGGTAGGATTGGGCTTGTGATTAATGCGTCGAAAACAAAATACCTGAAAGGAAGAGGCTAACGAGAAGATTAATAATTATACCGGTAGTTGTCTACGGCCACGAAACATGGACATTGCTAGTGGAGGACCAACGCGCCCTTGGTGTATTTTAACGGAATGTACTGCGTACGGTCTAGTGGAGTGCAGATAGAAAGCGGAACGTGGAGAAGGCGAATGAACCACGAATTGCATCAGTTGCTGGGAGAACCTCCCATCGTACACATCGCTAAAATCGGCTAACTACGATGGGCCTGGCATGTCGTAAGAATGTCGGACGACAGCCCTGCTAAAATGGTTCTCGAAAACGAACCGACGGGTACAAGAAGAAGAGACGCGCAACGAGCAAGGTGGATCGATCAAGTAGAAGGCGACCTGTGGACTCTCCGCAGACGCCGAGGCTGGCGAGTGACAGCCATGGACCGAATAGAATGGAGACAACTTCTGTGTACAGCAGAGGCCACACCGGCCTTGGTCTGATTGGTAAGGTTAGGTAAGGGCAAGCCGAAGATCAAATGTCGTTTCTTCAACTGCAGTATTATCAACGTACACTGCCCACACCAAGGGAGACCCGATGAAGAAAAAGAAGCGTTCTGACCGTAGCGGGACATAAATGTCGTCATTGACGTCATGGACGCTCAGGAAGGACGGGAGGCAATGTACAACGTTGCTGGGTTGAACAGCCTGCATACTGCATCAAACGATAATGGTCAACCATCAACGAACCTGATCAACAACAGAGAATAAACGATGTTCTAATCGACGGGAAATTATTCTCCGATATAATCAACGTTTGCACCTATCGCAGTGCGAATATAGACTCGGACCACAACCTAGTTGCAGAATGTATGCGCTTAAAACTCTTGACGTTGTACAACCCGTGTCAAATTCGGACACTCCGACCTAGCATTGTGGGACTACTATGTGGGCTACTATGGGAAACCTGAGTTGGTAGCACTAAATCGAATAAATGACTAGTGTCATGGCGAATGCCAGCAGTTAGTACAGTAGAAGAATGCAGCACGGACGAGAATGCTGCTACACCGTATCAGAGAGAATGTGGAACGGTACAGACAAGCATGGAACAGACAAAATTCTATTCTTCAAAGGGAAAAGCGCCAAAGGCAATAACGAGACCGCGAACGAATTGAAGCACTGTATCGTGCTAACGAATCTTTCAAATTTTACGAGAAATAAACAGCTTGCGCAAAGGCTACGTACCACAAGCCGATATGAGCTGTGATCTGTAAATTCAACTTGTCACAGATGACCCAAGTAACACAACTTGTTATGTAATGTTCAAAAATTCATCTTTAAGACATGATCTCATGTGATTTTCTAGTACACATAACTTATTTTTGTTATCTTATATTACCAAAACAGCGCAATAAATCGATCTATTTGAAACATCTTTAAGGCCATACAAGAAGTTGTGAGATACAGATTTAGGACTAATAATACGTTTTCAAGATGCTTTGAATAACATGTTTTCAACATGATGATGTCTTATCTTTCTTTCTAGTTTCTAGCATCATAATAACAAATAGGTTATAATCAAGTAATTCCAAAGTAAGAACAATTGCAAAAATACATGAACATGACATGCTAGTTTGCGAAATTTCAAACGAACAAAAGTTAACAAAGATTGTGAAAATTGTTGTGGTTGTGAAAATTATGTTTGTTTATAAGGAGAATCTGCACAACTCATAGTAAAAAAAATGACAATCGTTTTTGGTCAAATCGATTATTAAATAAATATCAGAGATGTAGAGATTGTTAATGCTCAGAACGCTTAACAAAATATCATATGCGAGGCAGATTTTATGGTGTAAGTTTTGGTTGTACTCTTCCATAATTTATGTGCCATTCTAAAGATTAAAAAAAATAACAGAAAATTTATTTATATTTTCCCAGTTTGTAGCATCTCTGCTGGAATCATAAAAAAAAATCGTCATTGTGAATAAGGCACATGTTCTTAACTGCCGTTTAAACGTATTATTCAAATATAAAAAATCTCTAGATTAGCGAGAAATTTTCATTCCTACTCAAAATGTATCATCTCAATCAGCGAAAAAAAAACGCAGCGTTCGAAATTTTTAGTGATAATTGTAATCATAGTTTCAACCGGTACTGTTATACTGTCCAACAAAAAAAAAATTACTTTCTCAATTTCTCAAACATTCGTACCATTAAGCTATATTTCCAAGTTATTATCAACGGATGCTGCATCAAATGGTTATATAAAATGATTTTTTTTTCGGTCTATGTTTGGATCAAAAAGCAGCTATGGTTATCCAATAAAATTTAATCCTGCTTATGTTGATATACTAATTTTTAGAAGCATTTAGACACCTCAATGTCTAAATAGAAGAATAGAAGATCAACTACTTTTCCATTTCAGCTTTATACCAACCCATTGACAGTTCTCCCCTTAGGTTTTCTGTCAAACCTATATCAACCGAACACAAACGTATCGATTGTGGGCAGGGCTTGAGGGGTTAATAAAAGTAAATTGGTACGCCCCTCGCGAGCCGCTTGCACGCCTCTAGTTTTGGGAATCGAAAATCTTTGACAGTACTTTCACTTTTTTTAAACACTATTTTAAAAAAAAACTTTTTTGAGCGTATTAGTAGAACGATTGTGATTGGGAAACTAGGAGAATTTAAAATTTAACACTTCATTTGATCACTTTTTAAAAAATAAAAAATTAAACCTTGAATCACTTTTTTAAATTTTCGCTAGTAATCGCGAGCAAATTCCATTTAATTCCACTATGAGCTTATCTTTTGACAGATAGGCCTATTTCGTCTGCTACTTACAGACTTCTTCAGTGTCGAGTGCTCGACTTGAAGGAAACATCATAGTAGGTCTAGTATTTATAGTAGGTTTGTTGGTACCGCGGTATGTGAGATAGGGGTGGGTAGAGAAGTTCTTGAGTGTGTTTATATGTTTGTTTGTATACCTGAAATGTTGTTTGATACCCACAAGGTTATTCATTATTACTTCGTTTGAAGTTAGTCAAATTGGTGTTTTGTTGTGTAGTGAGTTGTTTTTGTGTGAAGGTATAAATTTAAACAGCCACGAATATCCGTTTCCTTGATCCTTGTTAAGCAATTTTTTGGAATTTTGTTTGTGGATTGCTATGCTTTCCGCTACATTTAGTTTCCAGGGGTTTGTGATATGTCTTAAGATTTGTATGTTATTTAAGTTTAAAAAACGTTCTTCATTAAATATATGTTCAGCTACTTTTGATTTAAAATGGTGTATGATCCCTTTGTCAGTGTCTTTGTTTGCTTTAGTGACTTCTGCAATGTGTTCTTTGAATCGAATATTCACAAGTTATTTTGTAGACCCCGGATTTGTTTAGACTGTTAATGGGGTCTTTAGCCGACCCTAAGAGGGTTTGGAGTTGATTATTTTTACTAGTATAAACTATTTCAAAACCGAAGTTGCGTAGGATTGGTCGTAATTGTGTAGTGTGGTTATCGTATGTCATTGCTATTCTTTTAAGTTGGGGTTGTGTACCTGTTAATGTGGTGAGTGATTGTTTGTATTGTTTTTGTGTTTTTTTTGTTGATTACGTTTTGTATTAGTTTTCGGGAGTAACCGTTCAAGTGTGCTGTGTCAAAAATGTAGTCGAGTTCTTTAGTTATGCCGTTTGGACTTAGGGGTAATGTTTATATTCTGTGTATCATGTGGTTAAATGATGCTATTTTGTGTTGGTATGAGTGGTTAGACGTATGTGGTATTGTGCGTTGTGTGTTTGTGGGTTTTCTGTAAATTTTTTATATCTTGAACTGTGTTTAATTTTCAACTTAAAACCCTCTTAGGGTCGGCTAAAGACCCCATTAACAGTCTAAACAAATCGGGGTCTACAAAATAACTTGTGACCATTGCGGCAAAATCTACATTGGACAAACTAAACGTAATCTCAATATTCGATTCAAAGAACACATTGCAGAAGTCACTAAAGCAAACAAAGACACTGACAAAGGGATCATACACCATTTTAAATCAAAAGTAGCTGAACATATATTCAATGAAGAACATTTTTTAAAATTAAATAACATACAAATCTTAAGACATATCACAAACCCCTGGAAAATAAATGTAGCGGAAAGCATAGCAATCCACAAACAAAATTCCAAAAAATTGCTTAACAAGGATCAAGGAAACGGATATTCGTGGCTGTTTAAATTTATACCTTCACACAAAAACAACTCACTACACAACAAAACACCAATTTGACTAACTTCAAACGAAGTAATAATGAATAACCTTGTGGGTATCAAACAACATTTCAGGTATACAAACAAACATATAAACACACTCAAGAACTTCTCTACCCACCCCTATCTCACATACCGCGGTACCAACAAACCTACTATAAATACTAGACCTACTATGATGTTTCCTTCAAGTCGAGCACTCGACACTGAAGAAGTCTGTAAGTAGCAGACGAAATAGGCCTATCTGTCAAAAGATAAGCTCATAGTGGAATTAAATGGAATTTGCTCGCGATTACTAGCGAAAATTTAAAAAAGCGATTCAAGGTTTAATATTTTATTTTTTAAAAAGTGATCAAATGAAGTGTTAAATTTTAAATTCTCCTAGTTTCCCAATCTTTGACAGTAGTTTGTTTACACTTCTATAGAGAACATCTGGTGTAGAGTTTGTTCAAAGGAGCCAATCGTGTTCAGAAATAACGTCAAATGGAACTCGAAAGAAGAAGAAATATTATGCACAAACACCTGTAAAATCCGGAGTGGTCCGGTTCCAAGCTGGCTAAACTGCTGAAGATGCCGAAAACAACAGTTTGTGGAGTACTTTAAACCTACAAGGAAACCTTGAGTGTGGAAAAGAACCAGCGGACTTTCGAAAAAACTGGAACCAGGGTTCGTCAGCTGCACAGCAAAGTGTTGAGGTGCGTTAAATCCAGCCCCGGTCTTTCGATCCGAGATGTGGCCAGAAGGTCGAATCCAACTTTCAAACGGTGCGAAATATCCTTGCCAGGGAAGCAGAATTCTGTGGCCAAAAATCTTGCAAGGCTCTTGTACGACCGTGTTTTGACGAAACACAAGGGCTGCACTTTAATCGATGACAAAACATATGTCAAACTCGATTTTAGGCAGCTTCCCGGTCAAAAGTTTTACATAGCGACTGCACGTGGGTATCTAGACTGAAGACAGAGTCATTCGTCACATCCTCGACGATTACATCCCAAGTTTACATCGAAAAATACCTGAAAAAGCGTGTACTGTCGTAGAAGGAGATGTTTGCTCATCACCATGAGGCACCAAGAGTGTACAGTAATATTTGCTAGAATGAAAGATATGAAGAGAAAGTGTTGAAAGTTCCGTTGGAAAAAGAATAGAAGTATTGAAAATTGAGCGAAAGGGCATGGGTAAAGTATTACTCGAACCAAGGACGTTACTATTGCCAACATCCCACTGCGGGGTAGGTCAAGGAACGGACGAATCCGCCACCTCAACGGGCGAATCCGCCACCTCAACGGGCAATTGGGTATTGGTTTGCAATTGGGTGTTGGTTCAACAAACGGGTGTTGGTTTGCGCTCATGTACCACTGATAGCTTTGTGATAGTTTCTAGCGGTAGTTTGTATGCACTCTGTTTTGATGCGCACATGGGAGAGGAGCCATCTCCTTTTGGGTTTGTTTTTATTCGCACAGTCTGAGATCACTCGAGTTTTTTTCCCGTCATCTCTAACGTAGAGACCTTGTAGAGAAATACCGTGAAGCGTTGTGATACTGGTCCTCGCCAGTATCACCAGTATAATAACGTCCTTTGTTCGAGTACTGCTTTACCCATGCCCTTTCGCTCAATTTTCAATACTTTTATTTTATTTTCAACCTACCGTACACTGACGGAACTCTCAACACTTTCTCTTCATAATTTTCATTCTAGCAAATATTACTGTCCACTCTTGGTGCCTTATGGTGATGAGCGAACATCTCCTACGTCATAATCGTTACCCCAGGCACGGAGAATACAAAACATAACAATTAGAGAATGTGTGTATTGAGCATTTACAGCCAAAATAGCAAACCGGTTGGACCCTACTTTCTCCGATCTGAATGAAATTTTGTCCATATGTTGGTTTCTACCCAAAATTACGTTTTGCATACAATAATCCAAAAAATTCGTAAATTCAAGCTTAAAAAACATAAATCGTTGGTTTTCTCAAAGGACCCCCCCTTCGATCCTCCTATTTTTTTTTCAAAAGGCTGAAGTTATGTTCTTAAAGCTGGTGATGAGCTTAAGACGTTCACTTCCTTAATTTTTTAATTTTTTTTAGCATTTATAATTTTTTTTAAAATGTTGAAAATGATATTTTATTTTAAAATACCGAAAATAGATATATGCATCATTTTTGGATGTGTGTGTGTTTCGGGTAGTTTTATTTAGGGAGAGAAGAAGCATTATTTCATACAATGTTGTTTTATTCAATTTTCATTGAAAATACATCAAATATTTTGGGTTCATTATTGGAATTAGAAAATACCTTAATTCCCTCCCCTCGGATATGTGGGTGGGCCTACGCCATCAGCATTGAGATGGTAACCAAAGACATATCCTGACGTGGTAGTATCACATCTTAAAATTAAATAACATACAAATCTTAAGACATATCACAAACCCCTGGAAAATAAATGTAGCGGAAAGCATAGCAATCCACAAACAAAATTCCAAAAAATTGCTTAACAAGGATCAAGGAAACGGATATTCGTGGCTGTTTAAATTTATACCTTCACACAAAAACAACTCACTACACAACAAAACACCAATTTGACTAACTTCAAACGAAGTAATAATGAATAACCTTGTGGGTATCAAACAACATTTCAGGTATACAAACAAACATATAAACACACTCAAGAACTTCTCTACCCACCCCTATCTCACATACCGCGGTACCAACAAACCTACTATAAATACTAGACCTACTATGATGTTTCCTTCAAGTCGAGCACTCGACACTGAAGAAGTCTGTAAGTAGCAGACGAAATAGGCCTATCTGTCAAAAGATAAGCTCATAGTGGAATTAAATGGAATTTGCTCGCGATTACTAGCGAAAATTTAAAAAAGCGATTCAAGGTTTAATATTTTATTTTTTAAAAAGTGATCAAATGAAGTGTTAAATTTTAAATTCTCCTAGTTTCCCAATCTTTGACAGTAGTTTGTTTACACTTCTATAGAGAACATCTGGTGTAGAGTTTGTTCAAAGGAGCCAATCGTGTTCAGAAATAACGTCAAATGGAACTCGAAAGAAGAAGAAATATTATGCACAAACACCTGTAAAATCCGGAGTGGTCCGGTTCCAAGCTGGCTAAACTGCTGAAGATGCCGAAAACAACAGTTTGTGGAGTACTTTAAACCTACAAGGAAACCTTGAGTGTGGAAAAGAACCAGCGGACTTTCGAAAAAACTGGAACCAGGGTTCGTCAGCTGCACAGCAAAGTGTTGAGGTGCGTTAAATCCAGCCCCGGTCTTTCGATCCGAGATGTGGCCAGAAGGTCGAATCCAACTTTCAAACGGTGCGAAATATCCTTGCCAGGGAAGCAGAATTCTGTGGCCAAAAATCTTGCAAGGCTCTTGTACGACCGTGTTTTGACGAAACACAAGGGCTGCACTTTAATCGATGACAAAACATATGTCAAACTCGATTTTAGGCAGCTTCCCGGTCAAAAGTTTTACATAGCGACTGCACGTGGGTATCTAGACTGAAGACAGAGTCATTCGTCACATCCTCGACGATTACATCCCAAGTTTACATCGAAAAATACCTGAAAAAGCGTGTACTGTCGTAGAAGGAGATGTTTGCTCATCACCATGAGGCACCAAGAGTGTACAGTAATATTTGCTAGAATGAAAGATATGAAGAGAAAGTGTTGAAAGTTCCGTTGGAAAAAGAATAGAAGTATTGAAAATTGAGCGAAAGGGCATGGGTAAAGTATTACTCGAACCAAGGACGTTACTATTGCCAACATCCCACTGCGGGGTAGGTCAAGGAACGGACGAATCCGCCACCTCAACGGGCGAATCCGCCACCTCAACGGGCAATTGGGTATTGGTTTGCAATTGGGTGTTGGTTCAACAAACGGGTGTTGGTTTGCGCTCATGTACCACTGATAGCTTTGTGATAGTTTCTAGCGGTAGTTTGTATGCACTCTGTTTTGATGCGCACATGGGAGAGGAGCCATCTCCTTTTTGGGTTTGTTTTTATTCGCACAGTCTGAGATCACTCGAGTTTTTTTTCCCGTCATCTCTAACGTAGAGACCTTGTAGAGAAATACCGTGAAGCGTTGTGATACTGGTCCTCGCCAGTATCACCAGTATAATAACGTCCTTTGTTCGAGTACTGCTTTACCCATGCCCTTTCGCTCAATTTTCAATACTTTTATTTTATTTTCAACCTACCGTACACTGACGGAACTCTCAACACTTTCTCTTCATAATTTTCATTCTAGCAAATATTACTGTCCACTCTTGGTGCCTTATGGTGATGAGCGAACATCTCCTACGTCATAATCGTTACCCCAGGCACGGAGAATACAAAACATAACAATTAGAGAATGTGTGTATTGAGCATTTACAGCCAAAATAGCAAACCGGTTGGACCCTACTTTCTCCGATCTGAATGAAATTTTGTCCATATGTTGGTTTCTACCCAAAATTACGTTTTGCATACAATAATCCAAAAAATTCGTAAATTCAAGCTTAAAAAACATAAATCGTTGGTTTTCTCAAAGGACCCCCCCTTCGATCCTCCTATTTTTTTTTCAAAAGGCTGAAGTTATGTTCTTAAAGCTGGTGATGAGCTTAAGACGTTCACTTCCTTAATTTTTTAATTTTTTTTTAGCATTTATAATTTTTTTTAAAATGTTGAAAATGATATTTTATTTTAAAATACCGAAAATAGATATATGCATCATTTTTGGATGTGTGTGTGTTTCGGGTAGTTTTATTTAGGGAGAGAAGAAGCATTATTTCATACAATGTTGTTTTATTCAATTTTCATTGAAAATACATCAAATATTTTGGGTTCATTATTGGAATTAGAAAATACCTTAATTCCCTCCCCTCGGATATGTGGGTGGGCCTACGCCATCAGCATTGAGATGGTAACCAAAGACATATCCTGACGTGGTAGTATCACATCTTGAAGCCTTGAGCCTTGAATGCTGGTGCACTCTGGTGGGGCTCTTCCCTCAGTAATAATGATGTGGGATTTCTTCTTGGCCGCAACACCTTTCATAGCGTTCCCTGACATGATGAGCCGAAGCCACGCTTAATTATAAATCAAGTTATACAGGTATATATTGGTACACAATGTGTTCAAGATTATTGACATTTGTAGGGAACCGACTGTTGCATTCACTAAGTAGAAGTTTGATTAAAACTACGAACGTGGCACCATTCTTATTTTGTTATTTCTCATTTCAAAAAGTTATAATAAAAATACCACACATTATAACAATGGTATATAAACAATCTTTTAACGGCTTCTTTCTCGATAATTTTTCAATAATAGATAGGGACTAGGCGTGATGAAGCCTTACCTTGCCACCGAAAAGTGAATCTAATACCAGACCAAGATTGTTAGGCTGCACTTGCTGTCAGACTTTGAAGCGATTAAACGACTTAGAGATTAGTATTAGACAAATAAAAAGAAGGCAATGAACAGACAAGTAAAGGTAAACGATTCCACAACAGAACTTTAGAATTTAACTGAATTACGCAGAAGGCAAGAACGGACTAAGGCGGACAAAGTGATAGGTCATCCAAAAGAAGTTAGACGAGGTATACATCGACGAATTTCAGAGCACATAAGAACTAGACAACTATTAACCTATTAACGACTGAAGAAGTTACGAAATGCCCTCTAGCATTTGAGCATGAGCATGATTGACCGCCCACGGATGCAATTCCGTTATTGCCAGATCAGCTGTATTTGCACAAAGAACCAACAGATGATGTTTGGGACTAACATACATCTTCAATTTGTAAAAACTGGTGACCCATTATAAAGCAATACCGGTGCCGGCCGTGTCCGAATGCTGGTCAAGTAGGGAATGAGAGGGAACGTGTTGACATGATACTCGCTTTTTAGGAAGCCGAGAAATCCTCTGCACTTCCACGAGAAATCACTGGGTTGTTGGATGGTTGGGGAAAGGTTTGCCGCAGGGTTCGTTTTGGTTAACGATACGCTGAATACATACTTTCAGCACTTTCCGCCAAAAGCTCCAATGTTACTGAAAAGAGACAAGCATAACGAAAAACAAAATAGACAAAATAAAATAAAACAGGATATTAGATATTGTCTTCAAAATATGGTAGAAATAAATTATGTGTTGCTTTGCAAACCAGCTCTCCTCGATATCCTAGATGTTCAAGTCCTGCTGGACCGCAGTTGCTGCCGGCACTCGTCCACATCAACCCGGCCATCGCCGACGTGTCGGAAACCTTCCGACACAATGATATCTGTGTCCAATACACTCTTCTTGCACTGATTAATTTACAAACTAATCCTGAACACCGAATCAAAATTCACTATGGCACGGTTGTGGTATTTTCCTCTAAAATCCAGTTCTAGGTACTGGCACTTGGTTGCAGGCAAAAGAATCAATGAGAAAAATAAACTTGGTTATGACCTCTAACTTCACACGGTTGCTAAACATAACATACTATCTTCCCCACAATACCCGCGAACGACAACACTTTGGACCTGAGCTCGCTTGAGAAAAAATCACCAACACACAACAGCGCCATTGATTGTATGCAGTTTTTATAAAATGAATCGCGAGCACGGCGCGATCCCGCGACACGCAACACTCTTCTAACTTCAGCTCACCGGAACCAATTGCACACGCACACTAGTAATCCGCGATGAAGAACAACGTGACGCGCGACGAGGTGCTACTACCGCCGATGTCGTGCTACATAATACCGTTGTGTTGTTGTTGCCGCTGATGCGATGCAAACTACTGCGAACACACACAACCACGTACCTCTCTATCTTTACGTTTTGATGAATCGCATCCAGGGTGGGCGAATAAAAACAAAAAAACAATCCACCAAAATCACACCAACACCACTGCGTTTCTCGCAAAAAGTGCAAACGTAAGCGACAGACAGAGAGAGAACGCTCAGCGCGAGAGGGAGAGGTTGAGCGAAAAAAAAAACAGCAAGAAACCTTCTCTTCACTGCCAATGGAGGCTGAGAGCCAAGCAAACAACTATTTTGTCACCACTTTTCCAAATTTTTAAGCGACGGAAAGTATCACTTCCACAACGTACGCGATTTCTGCTAGCCTGGAGAACACTATTCAGGCGCTTTCGAGTGCGATTTTACCCGCACAGTTCGGACTTTTTCGACAATCTCCAGGAATATTCGATATCAGGTCATCCAAAAGAAGTTAGACGAGGTATACATCGACGAATTTCAGAGCACATAAGAACTAGACAACTATTAACGACTGAAGAAGTTACGAAATGCCCTCTAACATTTCTAGCTTAAAAAGACGCAACGTCCTCCCATTTTTTTAAAAGAAAACTTCTCTCTCATAAGTCCGCCCTCTCGTAGGTCAAATTTGCCACCTTGTCGACGGTGAGAGGGCTTATCTCATGCTCTAAACATGCATGTGAGACCAAGAATTTGACCAGTAGTGAAAGTATCACATATTCTAGTTATTTTTTCACTGCCACGTCGTAGAACGTTTATATGAAGGCACTAACATCAGGTGTGATACTGGCGGGTTATGCCGCAATTCACTCTTAGACTTCTTACTTTCAATCTTAGCGAAACGACTAAAAGTACACTTTTCATTTTCGTGGCAACTTATGTTGTTGTTTATCCATTTATTTTATGGATTGAATAACCAAAACACCTAGATTGCTAATGGTGTAATAAGTCAATGTAATTGCAATATCTTCGAATAGGGTAAATGTTTTGATCGGGGTGATTGTCTGACTGTTCGAAGTGATGCACGTAGTCACTGAAAAGTGTAACTTACGACAGACCATGACAGGCATGTATATTAGAGATAGGACGTGGAGGGCCCGCTTAGGAAACACCATTTGAAGCAGTAGAATAAACCTTTCCATGTGGTTTATATCAGTACCAGTGTTTGGTGAATCATATACAATATCCTAGGGTTATTGTTTTCTGGTTACCTCCTTGTTTGCAAAGTTCAAAGAGTTCAAACACGGCAAATAAATCGGACCGCTCTAATTTCAAGTGTGTGGGTCGTTGTAATGCGAGGCGATGAGATTGTATCCTTCATACCACATTAAAAATAAATAGAAAAGAACAACAAATAAAAAGTAAACCCGTAGACCCGTTCTTTTCAAAGTTTCAAATTAGTTCTTATTCGAAATATTTTATATTCGGGATAGCAACTAGATCCCAAGCTGTAGAGTAGGCTGTAATGAGGGGTTCAAGCCAGTATTTTTCCTTTTTTTTTCTCTCCTTGATGGTTAGTTTGGAGTGACTCAAACTTTTTAGTCAGAGAAACGAGAAGTCGTTATGAGAATATCACCAATAATCCCACATAAACCCTGCAAACTACTAATACTAAAATTATTCTCTTTTAATTTCTATGTTACTCACTCGCTGCATGCGGTTTTACAACCATCATGGCCGTGAGCGGTTGTGAGATTCAAGTACCTGGTGGAATAGAAACCCTGCACGCGACTAGGTATAACCGTGAGGCAAAGAATGTTCATTCCGGGTTTCAAGAGTTGAATGCTGCCCAGGTAAAATTCATCAAATCAGGGAGTATCATAGAAACCGTGAGCCGTAATGGAAAGGAAGATGGTATGTATGTTAGAACGGTACTCCTGAATCTGGATCATCGGAAAACTAAGGTAAATTGGCATAAAACAACCTGACTGACTGACCCTTATAACACACTTTAAAATGGAAGCTCATTACATACTAATTCAGTGGCGTCTCGTGAGAAAATTAACCGGTTGTGCACTTTCTTTCGAACCCGGACGTCAATTTTGACAACAATATCTTGCTCCAAACTTCCTCCTTTGCCGAGTCTCTTGTGATATGCCACAAAAAGTACCTTGTCAATGTCCCGAAACAACAGAATAAAATTACAACTAGCCACTGAGTAAAACTACTCTGTGCAGACCACAAAGTGCACAAAACAGACACTAACTCATCGGCAATCAAGTTATAGAAAAAAAAAACATCTAGGTACAAACGATCCACGTGTGGTATATACAGGATCTGGTGCACCATTTGAAATGCCCAGTCTGCGAGTATTAACGGAGTATTAAATCGATGAATTTTATAATACATGAAATATACAATTTTAGACTGTGCAGTGCACGAGGTGCACATATGGACGAGACGCCACTGTACTAATTCAAACTTTTTGAAGTATTATTAGAAGATACCTAGTGCTGTAAGCCTAGAAATATCATTCGCTGTATGAATAATAAATTTTGTGTATATTCTTGTTGCAGTACTTCTTGGGGTTGACTTCAGTACTACTAGTTGTCAACATAGACTACATCAAAGGCCTGAATGTCGTCCCTAAGAATTATTGTTTGGCAATTTACATATTTTTAGAAATCTATTTACTACTGCATACGGTACAGAGATGACTTCAGCACTGGGGGCTTTATTTAGGTATTAATTGGAGCTTCCATCTTACGACTGCATAACAAAACATCATCGCGGGAAAATTGAAACTGAAATTTTGAAAAATACTACGGTCCAATACTAAATACTTCAATTAGTGCTCAAGCGGCCAACATGGGCTATTGCTTCTAAGGTATTGGTCATAGTCGAGGTGACGTTGGAAAAGGGTCTAGTCTTGTAATCAACCAAGCAAACAACCAAGCTGTCACGCAGCTCCAGCTAGATACCCTAAAAAAAAACAAAAAATAAAAACACAAAAAAAATTGGAATTAGAAAATACCTTACTTGTAATTTGGTTATTTGAAAATGGAATGTAAGAATGGTATTTTGGAGTTCTAGGAATTGATTTTGCTTTGTTAAAATTGGATCGAATTCCTTTTCGGCATCTTTGTATTCATCCGTGAAAACATAGCAAAATATCATGTTTGTTTCATGATCCTCTTTGCGATTATTTGCCCAGCCATAAAGTTGTCTAGCATTCGTTATAGGATTTTCGTGTTGCTTAGCTAATCTTGCTCTAATTGCCATTCTCTTAAGAGTACCTCCGATGGCATCACAAGGACTCTTGTAATTTGTGATTTTAAATATTCCAATAATTTTGAGATAAACAACTGAACTACTACTGTGTCATGCTTTAAAGCATCAGAAATGATCACAAAACTTATGTGTTCTAGTGTACCGTTTTCTTTGTTATATGCTACAAATGAATGTATTGTACATTGAGCATTATTCCAATGATAACTTTGCAGTTCATCTTGAAGAACAAATGTGTAGTTTTCAGAAAAATCACAAATAACTATGACTTCACCATCTTCTTGCGTTTCCTTTTTTGTTTTTAAAAATTTACTTTGCTTATTCTTTATGTAGTCATGATATATTAATTTATCAATCTTTTTCATAAAAAAAGGATGCAAACTCTTCTGATGGTAAAGTCTTTAATTTAATATTACGCCTGTCAATCCACTGTTCAAATGACACTTCTTTAATTTCATTCTCTTCCATTTTTTCTAAAATTGCTGTTTCTGATGCTGACGCATCATAACAATGCATGCACGTGTTGGCAAAAGTCTGTTCTAAATTGTGCATTGCACAGAATTTGTTCCATATGGATAGTGCGATCACATAAAATGCGATTTACTTTGAAGCTGCTGAGCAGTCTTGGTAAAAGCACCATACCGTTCTGCACGAGAGCGGAACTGGACTGCAAACACACCACCAAGTGGCTTTAGTGTCGTGCTTATAGATGAACCCGCAACGTAAAGGACACGACACGAGTGTACACGCTCGTGTATTGCTTTTGACACCGGGTTAGATTTTTGGAAAAATACACGAGCCGAGTGGCTACGACCACAAGAAAGCTCTCAACATACACCCAGTATGACACTGGTTGCTGCGGATAGAGCAATGCTCGTCGGATGATTCTAAAAATTTGATAATCGGCTTATTTGTTTGTTTTCTTGCAGGGTGGCGACATACTCGAGAAAATCGGGAAATGCGGGAAAAGTGCGGCAATCCAAAATCATCGGGAAATATGCGGGAAAAAGGCGGGAATTTCAAAAGTCATCGGGAATTTTTGTCATATGGAAGGAACCATACACGCACCTTTTTCAAATGATTTGAGTAGCGTTTTTGTCATTTACTCGGTCCACCGATCTCATTGTTCAGCCTGTTCAAAACATACCGCTTAGAGCATCTTTAGCGGTGGTCTATTTTAACATCTTCATAGATGATTTGCATAAGCAAAATTAAAAAGAACCAGCTAAAACAGACCAACTTTGCGTTCCCCACACCGGTGTAGTATTTCTTGTTGTTAAACCCACCAACACCTATCATCTTGTCAATCATCCAATATCCAGAGATCAAAAGTTTTGTTTTTTTTCAAAGACCGAGGATTTTTCGCAAACTTTTTACCATGGATTGGTTTGAGTGGTGGTGAGTGTGTGAATGCATGCCAACCTATGACAAGAAGCACTTTCTGCGACGTTTCATTATGCCAAAGGATATGATCCTAGACATTATGCGACAACTAGAGTCAACTGATGACTTTTTCCAGCTGTTGCGATGCAGCTGGATATGTTAGCCTTAGTGTTACATAGGTTCACTACAGCTTAACGGATGTTGGCGTATGTCCTCAGCTAGTTCTCTCGACGAAAACTTGGGGGTTGGTGACCCTGAGGATTTTTTGCAAATTTGTCCTTAAGACTTTCGGCCCACAGTATTTACGCCCCCAACATTGGAAAAGGTTAAGAAACTGATTACTGGGACAAAAATTATCTCCCAAAAGTTCGAAAAAAATCTTGTAAATTCAGTGCACTTAGAAACTAGGGGAACTAATCAGAAGCTCGGTATACTTTTTAGATTTGACTTAGACTTTCCCGAGGTTTAGCTACTCTCCCTGATGTCAAAGGAACATACCATAAAATTAGGGAACTTTCCAGAAAATCGGGGAGCTTTCCAGAAATTAATGGTGCTTCCTAGAAGTTCAGACAACTTTCCTGAAATTCAGATTGTTTCCTAGAAATTCAGGGAATTGTCCACAAATTCAAGGAGCTTACTACGAGTTCAGGAAAGTTTTCAAAAGTTCTTCACAGAAGCTCAAGTAACCAGCCAGAAATTCAGGGGGCTTCCAGAAGTTTTGGAAATTTATCAGATTATTTTGGGTATTTTTCAGAAGTTCATAGAAGGGAATTTCCAAAAAAATTAAGGAACTTTCCCGAAAATAAGAGAATTTCCAATAAAGAACAATCAAGAAATTCATGAAGCTTTTCAAAAGTTTGCGGATCTTTCTAGAGGTTTAGTGAACTTCTTAGAATTTCATGAAACTTGCTAGACATATACAGAACTTCTTAGAAGTTCAGCGAACATGTAGGAGTTCAAGAAACTTCCTTGAAGTTCAAGGTTTCTCCTGAATTCAGAAAACTTCTCAGAACTTCAGGAAATGCTCACAAAATCATGGAACTCCCCCAAAGATCAGGAAACTTTTCAAAAGGTCAGCAATCATCTCAGACGTTCAGAGAACGTCCCAGAAATTCAGAAAATTTCTCAGAAGTTCAGGGAAAATTTCCAAAAGCTCGAAAAAACTCCCGGATGCTCAGGGGATTCAGCAATTTAGGAAATTTCTCAGTTGTCCTGCGATCTTCCAAGAATTTGAGAAACCTTCCCCCAAGATCGGGGAACTTTCCAGAATTTCAGAAAACGTCCCAGATAAACAGGAAACTGGATTTAATGAGCATTCGAAAAGTTTAGGAAACATTCAAAGGATTTTCCCATAAGTTTGGGGAGCTTCCTAGAACTTCAGGGATCTTTCCAGGTGATCGAGAAACTTTCCAATCGTTCCGAAAACATCCCAAAAGTTCAGGGTATTTAAGTTTTAAGAAGAACTTAACTGCTTACTACTCGATAATTTTTCGAACCCAACTAAAACGAGAATAAAGAAACCAACTACTTTTTAATCAATTTCATAGACTGTCCACCTATTCACAATCTTGGAGATCATAAAAAGTTTTTGTACGGTTTAACAACATCTCGGTAATGCTAACTATTCCACAGAAATTCCACGGCTTCCAAGATTATTTTTTTCAATTTCTCGTAAGTTATTTAAATATGTGTGATATTCTGCTTTTTATCACAGAATATGTACCTGCTGGAAGTTAAAGCAACTTCTGGGAAGCGAATTCTGATTTTCTAAGTTCCCGTCATTTCCAGAAAGTTGTTCCTATTCCATGGGTGATCAGCAAACTTTTTGGAAGTTCATCCAAGTTTCCAGAAACGTTAATAATTTTTCGACAATTCAATGAAATTCTCTAAAGTTCCACGGCTGTATCAGGTGAGGCCAGAAATGAACTTATCTTTCATGTGGTGGCAAATGTGTTTGAAGTTTGGCGAATTGCGTTTGTGATGGTGTTAACACATGGTGAAAGAAGAATTTGGGCAGCTGTGCTCAATGCCGTCTGACGTTGTTTGCCGGATTCCAGAGAAAAGGAAATGGTTTGGACAAATTATAGCTAGAACCAAATTTGACAACATTTGTTGGAAATTGGCTC
This sequence comes from Aedes japonicus, assembly GCA_034211315.2. Lineage (NCBI taxonomy): Eukaryota > Metazoa > Arthropoda > Insecta > Diptera > Culicidae > Aedes > Aedes japonicus. The sequence goes on from JASCZW010004811.1 coordinate 38,497, forward strand.
ATCCTGTCGCACAAAAAGGCGTATTTTAAATAAATGGAAAGTGTCTGGTGGTAAATCAAACTGGAAAAAGTTTGGGAGCTCAGAGATTTAGCTACGAGTGATTTCTATTAACTCATCTTAACAGTCGGGAAACTAAAGCAAAAATGCGGAAAAAAGTCGGGAAAAATACGGGAATTTTTATATTAAGATTGTGTGGCCACCCTGTTCTTGGCTGTTGGGTGACGGGCGCATAAGTTGAATGAATTTAACAAGCACGGCTCGGCTAGAAAGAAAATAAATAAACCACGCGTGTATTCTGAAATCGGACATAATCGGAAACAGTCGGCTGTGGTGTTTGCCGAAGCATCAACCACGGTGTCCGAAACCACGAGCACTGACATTGGTGTTGTACCCACCGTGTTGGGTGTTAGTCTGGAAGCACGGAGTCAAAGTGGCGGATATAATGCACGCGCTAGCGTGGTGCAAAGTAGCTCGGCGTGCAGTGTAGTGTTTGGACATGGTTGCTGCTGAGCATAAGATTCACATTTTCGTGAATCGTACAAACACAAACGTTATGGGATCTTGATTTACTAAGAAGTTTACAATGTTTTGGGCGTAAGGCTGCAAGTGAGCTAAAGCTTAGTTCAACATATTTATGGGCTTCATTAAAATGCAAGTATAACTCTTTGAGTGACATCGTCAGGAGACGTTTTTGTGTTACCTGGCGTACACCACTCGTCACTAAATAGACATAATCTCTTTAGCCCGGCATAACTCTGCTGATATCGTCTTCTTCGTAGAATTGAACAACGTTGCCTACTAAATCTGCATTCAGTCCATGTCGTAATTTGGAACGGGGTTTACATAATATTCCATCTTCGGCGACTAAATCCTTCACATGTAAGTATAGAAAAAATAAATTAGTTTTTTGATTATTTTTTCCAACATGACATGAAATTATATTCAAAAATGTTCATAAACCTTACCTGTGTTGCAGTATATCTGCTGACTTTGAATTCATTCACGATTCTTTGAGCAGCCCACGACTTTGGCAATATGGACAAAATTTGAAATTGTTGATCGCGAGTACATTTAGGATCGGCAATATTTTCTTTTAACTGGTTCATTATTACCTCGTAGTCCTTAGCTTTGGCGTTGAGATTTGTTTGGTCCTCATCTTCCAAACGTCAAATATTTGACGCTTAACTCTATCCATAATTTCCTTGGTTTTCTGCTGGGGTAGGAAGCACTTCTCATTTTCTTCATTGAAATTGGCAATACATGAATTCCCATGATGCCATTGTTGAATGTCTCGATGTTATATGACAAACTTATTTTACACTCCGCTGAAGTCGATGAAGCTAGAGACGTAACTGATGGGATGGTATTGAATATGGATTCACTTTCCATATCTACAGGTCTCGTTGATTGCAAACCACTAGTAGAAGGCACTTCCTCATCATTCGACACTTTTTTTTTATTTATCTTACTTGTTTATTTGTGAGGCTCATGTGCCGTAGGTATAACGGAGCCTAGGGGATGTCCAAACACTACACTGCATGCCAAGCTACTTTGCACCACGCTAGCGCGTGCATTATATTTGCCTCTTTGACTCCGTGCTTCCAGACTAACACCCAAACACGGTGGGTACAACACCTCTTTCAGTGCTCGTGGTTTGGCTTCGGACACCGTGACTGATGCTTCGGCAAACACCACAGCCGAGTGTTTCCGATTGTATCCGATTGCAGAATACACGCGTGCTTTATTTTTTTTTTCTAGCCAAGCCGTGCTTGTTAAATTCAATCAACTTATGCGCCAGTCACCCAACAGCCAAGAAAGCAAACCAATAAGCCAATTATAAAATTTCCGCTCTTTCCGTGGCAACCAGTGTCATACTGGGTGTATGTTGAGAGCTTTCTTGTGATCGTAGCCACTCGGCTCGTGTATTGTTCCAAAAATCAAATACGGTGTCAAAAGCAATACACGAGCGTGTACACTCGAGTCGCGTCAATTGCGTTGCGGGTTCATCTGTAAGCTTAGTTAGTATCGTGGTGAAATACAACCACATGGTGGTGTGTTTGCAGTCAAGTTCGGCTCTCATGCAGAATGGTCTGGTGTTTTACCAAGGCTGGGGACGACACTTATTGCAGATTCGCATTGAAATATCCAATGGTATCTTACCCTAAAGATCTTAATTTTTCAATAACACCATCTGGCAAGTTTCTAGTCTCTAAACCACACTTCTTCGATTTGGGTAGAGGTTTACAACACTTGAAAGTATTACCAATGTTTTAAAATAAACTTGCTTGTTCAACTTGAAAAACTATGAAAGATAAACTAAATTAAAAAGTTGAAGAACTTCCCAATATATAGCACTTTGTTGACTTTGTACCTATCTTCATTTCAAATATATGGCAGACACCATTGTATTGAATTGTACCTATAAGAAATATGTTCCAGGCACAGGTATACATAAAAATTTACCTGATTGCTGCCTTCTCAACGGGAGGCTTTAAAAATCCCGATAAAGGTATTGACCGTTTTTGCAAAAAAAAAGAACTTTTGAGTTTGATCATTTACTTCAGATAGCAGCACTTTGCAGCGTTTTCGTTGCGAAACGGGTAAGGCTGACAGCCTCCATGTCTGAGAAAAAAATTGGTTCTTATTCAATAATCTATCATGTATCATTCATTTTGTTATGGATATCGCGACTAACATTTGAAAATGGCTGAAAATATTGTTACAACTAAATTTCGTTTTAATAAAATTCGCAATAACATCAAAACGGCTGGGTTTACGAAAAAAGTTTTTATATTCTTCTTTATCAAAATGAATACGCAGAGTCTGTTTTATAATTATATTATGAAATACGCGATTTCACAAAATTTAAAAATTAAAAAAGTGACCGTCTTAAACCTTTCCTCAGATTTTAGGATATAACTTCAAGTTTAAAAAAGTTAAAATTATTTAAAAAAAATCGAAGCCCAGGGGGTTCTTAAAAAATTAATGTTTTATGTTTTTTTAGCATGAATTCACATTTTTTTAGTTTCAGTGTATTTTTTCCTTGGGGGAGGTAGCTCATCAAATCTTCCGGTCCGCCTCTAAGCATCTTTATGTGAGGTACCAGATGGGTTTCCACCGATTGCCTGTCGATCTGCCAATTTTGGAAGACGTCTGCATTGATTTATCTCAAATTATAATAATCCGTCCACTATATCACAAAACATTGCGATTGGTTGAGCGGATTGGAGATAATGAAATCATTGGGTATAGGACCAAGTCTCCCCCGGGTGGTGCGAAAATGATGAGCTTAGTAATAGAAGCGTAAAGTTGCCGGAAGGCACGAGATGCTTCCAGGGACGCTAAATCCACAAAATCCTTCAATCGTAGTTTACGGTTTAGATTGCTCTTTGGGACGCTCAACGTGCTTGTTGCGGATGTGAGTTCCAGTACTAGGGTTGTTTGTAGAATGTGCACACTTTCGGTAGTCCGGTTTGGCGGATTTCGGTGGGATTTGACCGAAAACCAAATTTTTTTTTTTTTTTTTTTTTTTTTTTACAGATTACTGCGAAGCTTCGCCGGGGCCCTTAAGATGGGGTTCTGTGGGAAGATCTGGGTGTGTAGTTGTGCACATTCGGAGTTTACGGAAGAATAGCGCTTCGAGCATCTTATGTGAACAGTTGCGTTGATTCTTTCGTATTTAAAATTTTCTTATAGGGTTTGGCGCGTTATCTATAGTTTTCGGTGTTTTGTTTTTTTTTCGGCGCCGCGAGTGATCGAGTCAGTACAGAAAAAGATCAAAAACTGCTGCTAAATAATTAAAACATCCATACTATTAGTTCACCATATTTGCCGTATCACCACGGTGTCGATGCCTTGTTTATAACTGCTTTGATATCGGTTATAGGGCATTATTTTAATTTCGGTTATCTGTTGTTCGGCGGGGCGAGTGATAATGTGAGCACGGAAAAACAATAAACTGAATCCTAGAAAGTGTGAGCTGTTTAGTGTTAATAGAGGGAGAGGAGGGATTGGTGTTTTCCGTTTGATTCCGACTACCTTTATTGCTTGTCTTGACGGATGCGCGTGTTTCGTCTGCAGTGTGCGGACTTCTTCGGTGTCGTGTACTAATAACTCGACCAGTCGAGTTATTGGTGCATGGCACTGGGAGGTCGGCGCATTGTGGATGGGGTACGCGTGTCTGTCGGGATGGGCGGTGGGGGTGGTTGGATTTTGAATGGAGGATACTAGTTTTTCTTCTCATTTCCAATAAAGCTGCTTCTCGGTGAGATCTGGTGCTTCGCCGGGTGTGGTGGGCCGGTGGTGGGTATTATAATTAGTTGTGATCTAAAGTATTCCTTTGCCATACTCGCCGGTCCGCCATGTCTTGGAACGGGTGAACCACTATCCCATTGTGTGATTTGCTGCAATATCTTCCTTACTGTTGATATAGATCGATCCAAATTGACTATCAAGCGTTAATATAAATTTCCTTGTTTTCCTAGTGAGAAACCACACACTTTGTTAGTGGTTTATATTTCACTAGACAGGTAACATAATAACTCTTAGTATCTTTTCAGATAAATGGCTAAGCTCTTGAAACATCCGGGGGACTACAAGGATTTCGCTTGTATCTTTGTTCTTAGTTCTGTTTCTTTTCAGGCATCAAATAGTTTATTTCTACCAGGTTTTGAAGACAATATCTAGTGTCCTGATTTTGTTTTGTTTTGTTTTTCGTTATGCTTGTCTCTTTTCAGTCACAACTCCTTCTCTCTAAATTTTCCCTATCAATCTCCTCCTATCCCTAACCAATGCACGGAAGCTAATGGGACAACGGGGCCTGTTAGTGAAAGTGGCGGCATGCTATACGGATTAGTATGCACACACGCTGAGGCTAAGTAGGTCCTCACTCAGCTTAAGTGCAGATCGGCGGGTAGTTGCCTGCCAGGGTGGGGATTGATCAATAACAATAACAATAACAATGAATTCACATTTTTTTAGTTTCAGTGTATTTTTTCCTTAAAAAACACTTAATGACCTACAACTTCTCAGACGACATTTTGACCAGAGTAAGCGTTTACATGTAACGATTTAAAAAAAATGCATCCAAATCATAAGCCCTTATAGGAAATTAGTCTATGAAATTTTAGGTTTTTTCTATGAAAAATGTTATCTTGGGTATAAACTTACTATTTGGACGTCATCAATAAGCTTCATTACCCTAAGCACTGCACTGCTTCTAAAAGAAATCACAATAAAACAGTATTTCATATTCCTCCGCCATGGCAGGACGGCCGGTGATGTTCGGTGAATCGGTGATGTTTATTTCATTTCTATCTAATATCATATACACAACGTAGGATAACCGCCCATGCGCGATCATATGGTGCCGTGACCAACCAACGTGAATCCGTAACAATAGTAAAGTTTCTTTAATACGCCAAAACAGTTTGAAAATTTGCAACGACTATACTGCCCCCACTCGCATAACAGTCCCATATGACTTTTCATCACTTTTGAGTTAACCCTATGAATAGTATTCATTTTCAATGTACTTCTCAAAATCATACTTAAAATTGCGGATTTTTATGTCTATTTGTGAAAAAAAAATGCCAAATCATGTGCGTCCTATATCCAAAGCACCCGCATAACAGTCCCATTAGCTATTTCTTAAGAAACTAATGAAAATTTTCAGTTATTATGGCCTCTGTTGTTTTGTATTGTGATTTTAACGAGGTACTATTGTATGCGGACAAATGAAACAATCGTTAGTTATTCAAATGTATTTAAGAAAAAAGGTTTTCAACCAAAGTGTCATACACTTATTCTTGCTTAATAGGCAAGCTTTCCCAAAATATCTGTTGCTCCTCGCGAAAGAGAGGTGAAATCCATGCGAGCAGCATCTAATCCAACAGGGTTCTTTTGGGTTTTCAGCGTGTCTTCCAATTTGAAACCTTCTGCGGTAAGCTGATGCTGCTGCTTTTTAGAGAACAGTGAACAGCTTTGAATTTCACCAAATAGCTTCCTTCAGAATCAATGGTATCATCACTAGCGGTACTTACAGCTTCATCCGGAGGACCATCAACACCCAGAGAATCTCCAATAACTTTACTGCCATAGTGCTGCTCAAAAGATTCCTCATTTTCCACACTTGAATGAATTAAATACGATGTCGATGGATGGAAAACTTCCGGATCCACCGGTAGATTTTCAAGATTTTCAACATCTGGGATTGTCGGCTTTATCGTCATCAAACTAGTCAAAGGTATTATCAACCACACAGGATCGTTTTAAAAACAATGCCCATGCGCTGCGGGTGCCTTCCGGGAACTTCTCGTACTTTTCATTCGGATCCTGGTTAATCGATTCGTATCCTTGAAAATCTTCCTCTAAGTCAACATTGTCAACATCACTATCACCCTATGTTTGGACAACGTCATCAATAAGTTCCATTACCCTAACCACTGTACTGCTGCAATATGAAATCACAATAAAACAGTATTTCATATGCCTCCGCCATGGCAGGACAGCCGAACAATCGGTGTTGTTTATTTCATTTTTATCTAATATAGTATACACAACGTCGCCCGTGCCGACCACTTACATATGGACAAAATTTCATTAAAACCGGAAACTGTCGAGACAAAATCAATATTTTTTTAAGCGGTTCTGGCTGGAAATGCTCTATTGTCGTTCATCCGTAAGCATATAGGCAGAGTCAATGTCCAGCTACAATGGGGAGCGAAAGGGCGCGTTGCGGCAGCTTTTGACATAAAATATATGGATTAACTGTCAAAAGCTGCCGTAACCGTTGCGCTCCCCATTGTAGCTCAGCTTTCATCTTTTGGCCCGATTTGGCTAGCTGCCACTACTCCAAAGTGGTTCTGGCAACAAAAACAATTTCGTCCCTGAGCTTATGAATCCTCTGAATTGCCTGGAATTTTGGCCAATCTTAAAATACTGGGCAATTTCAAAGCAACGACTACGACGAAGCGGCGGTGTAGTCAAGGAGATCGGGCAAATGCTGGCAAAATGGAAGAAATGCGCTGATTCCGTGTCCGTTTTCACTGTGCGGACGCTGAAGGACTCCATCAAGATTTCGATCGAGCTGGAGAAATGTAACCATCTTATGCTGTAACTTTGAAGTTTTATTAAGAGTACTGTGAAGCAACCATTAATAGACCTCTTAAACTTCTTGAATCACGTATTACAGGTCTTTTTGTGGGTACAAATTTACCTTTAGTCAGCCTTTATTCTTATAACGACAGTAAATGCATTATAGATACCAATGGACACCATTTGGATTCATCGCACACTATGGAAACAACGATTAATGAATTTGTGCGTTTGCATTTCTAAAATGTTCGTACATTTTTTTTTATATCAATTTTCCAAATACTTAAAATAGAAAAATTTGGGATATAGACAAACAAAGCAACCAGTTTAGAGTTATGCGGTCGGGGATGAACAGCATTTCATTTTTATGTTTTATAAAAGATAGAAGATTACTCGCAACTTTGTTTTGTTATTTTTTATAAAATGTGGCTGCGAGGTTTGGCTTTTCAACCAAGAAGGTACAGAAAATTATGCAGCGAGTTCTACAACTGATATTCTCTATGAATGAATTTCTATACAGACTATAACTAAAAAAAATATGAAAAGTGGGACTTTAAATATAATGTTCCCATTTGTTTGTGTATCGACTTCTCACAAATGGATATCCGGAAGGCATTTTAGTGGTATGAGTGGGTAAAATTTCACTCGTCTCCCTTCAACAGTGTGCTTTGCTATTTTGCTAATTCCTAATATGGCCACTAGTACGTGTAGTATTTTTTCGGTGCCAAACATAATTTTTATGTATTTATGATGAAATTGTTCACAAACAATATATTTTTTTGTTTACTTTCAGGTACAATTTAATCTCATGCCAGAGGTGCACGTAATGAGGACATGGGACTTCGCTTACCGTCAAGCGCGAAAAGGAGATTGGGAGATGGCTGCGAGAGATCGTGAACGATTCAGGAAACGTATCCACAAAACAGAAGAAGTTCTAAGTATAGTGTTCGATAAAAATGTGCGTGATAGAGTGTATCAGGAAAGATTTAAGTAACATAATCAAATGCGCTAAAAATGGCGACACCCAAGACTTCTCTTAACGTACGAGTTTAAATAGTGTGGTTTAAGTTTGTGTGCAATAATAGAGCTTGCTTAAGCCTGATGTGCCAGAATTCATTTGATAGGGTTGGTAAGGGCGTAATAAGCAAAATATGCAGTTTTTTTTTAACGAAATATGATTGACAGTAAAGAATTTAACAAAAATACTTTATTTCAATACGTTAGTTGCAAATTGCTTTGAATTATTGAAATATATTGGAGAATAAATCTCGTTTGTCGTCGAAGGAAATTGTTCTAATGCGCATTTACAAAACGAGGTTTTACCAAATTTCTTCCAAGCATTTTTTTTACCAAAAAGTCTAAACAAATATGCTTTTTGAAACGCTTTTTTTGCTGCATTAATGTGACTTTCAGTCTTCCGGAAATAAGACGTGATTTTAGATTTTTAGTTTTAGAAGTACCAACGGCGTCGACTGCAATTGGTGGTGAGGATGGGTGGTTGTTAATAATTCACCGGGTGTTCAGACCAAATGCAGAAAATCTTTTTGCAGCAGACGAACTTCGCACAGCTCAAAACTGTAATTTTATTCATTAATAGGCTTAGTTTTTATAATAATTTTACTTGCAACTTACATTTATGATTTTCTTTTTCAGTTTAATTCGGCTGAACAAATTGTGATGAGGACGACTGCTATCGACCTATAACTAAACAATTGTTCTATCACCTAATACTAATTAATGATTATGAAAATACTCACGTTTACTTTAATAGTTTAATTGAAACAAATTTTAGAAAATATCGCCCGAATTATCAACAAATTAACCTTTCAAATGAAACGTGTCTTCACTTTCCACAAATGAATTGAAGTTTACTTTTTCTTCCTTTTACCTTAATACAATCTTCTATTGATACCCACTGTCAAAAGCAGTGTTCGCAGAAATCCCTAAGTTCACCTAGATTTGGAGTTGCTTCTCGTTGGCACTTTTCGGCAGGCCCGACGAAGGTTGTGTGCCCACTGGTGGTGGTAACAACTCCCCCTTCCGTAACTCTGGTCCGTCTACAGGGATCTGACCAGATTTGCTCCTCAACTCCATCACCGCAAGCTTGGCAACTGCACGTCGATACACTCCTTCGGCAGTTCGTACTATCGCTTGTCGTATTCTGCCATCAGTACCACGTATCACCTGCTGCACGATACCCCGAATCCAGGTCCTTCTGTTGTTCCCGTCGACTATGTACACCAGCTCGCCTTCTACAATAGGCTCCTGTTCGGTTAACCATTTAGTGCGGTGGTTAACCGTTGGTATATATTCCTTTAGCCACCTCTTCCATAGCATGTCCGCCAACTGTTGAGAACGTTTATAGTTATCCCGCAGTGCCTCAGCCGAGCATGTTGGAACATTTACCTCTTCACGTTCTCCATCAGGTAAACCGCGCAGAAAATGGTTCGGCGTAAGGGCGCTATCTATTTCGGGTGACTCCTGTGGCACATACGTCAGCGGTCGGGAATTTACCATGTCTTCAGCTTCTGATAAAGCAGTTAACAGGATCTCGTCGGTCAGCTTGCCGCCATTGTGTAGAACCTTTAGGGCCTCCTTTGCTGACCTCACCAACCGCTCCCATATACCGCCCATGCGCGGCGCTGCTGGTGGGTTGAAGCTCCAGCGAGTTCTAGCGTCAGTAAAAATGTCGGCGCACTCTAACTCGATGAAACGAAGTTTATCGATCAACTCCTTACTTGCCGCTTGAAAATTTGTACCGTTTTCGGAAAAAATTCCAGTGGAGATCCTCTTCTGCAAACAAACCGTCTAATCGCCATGACGCAGGATTGGCTGCTCAGGCTGTGGGCCACTTCCAGGTGGATTGCCCTAGTCACCAGACACGTAAACAGACATATCCATCTCTTCTCGGAACAACGCCCAACCGTGACCAGTACTGGGCCAAAATAATCGACCCCTACGTAGCTGAAAGGGCGCATCTGAGGAGTGAGACGCTGTACCGGAAGAGGAGCCATCCTAGGAACCGCCGGTCGACATTCATTTACTTTGCACCAGCCACAGTTCTTCATCACCTGTAATACCGCAGCTCGGATATTCTGCACGTAGAAACGCTGTCGCAGTTCATTTACTACCGTCTCCCGGTTTGCGTGGCCAAATTTTCTATGGTAATGTTGTAGAAGTTTCGATACGACGTCTTGCCCTTTGGGAAGTACAATTGGGAACCGCTGCTCAAATGGGATGAAATCAGCATGAGCAGATCTACCTTCCATCCGAATTACGCCTTCAGTATCCAAAAATGGCGCAAGCCTGTAGAGTGGGCTAGATCGCTCAATGAGATGCCACTTCGTTTGAGGTAATTCAAGATTCTTCAGCAATGTCTTCCTTTCATCTCCAAATCCTTCTTGCTGGGCCGTTTTCCATAGGTAGTTCTCAGCGTTCCGGTATTCTTCGCGTTTGAGGGGAACTTTCTGCGCCGACACTGGTCCCTTTAGCAACCTTTCCAACTTAGACGTAGCTTGAAGTGTTTCTATTGGCTGTTTCTTCCGTTTTCTCCGGCAGTTGGAAATAAAACGATGCACGCAGGCCATGCTCCTCACCAGAGTCGTCCAACGTGAGAATCGAGTGGTGTCCACCAATGGTTGAGAAAATGAAATTTCGTGAAACAGATGATATGCTCGCAGCTCTTCTTTCACGCCCGGCGCTGGTAGGTCGCTTTGAAAATACTCCTGATCCATTTGGTATAAAATGTTAGGGCCACATACCCACTCACCTCGACTTTCCAACGGCGGCCCATTTTTTCCCCACTTCGTTAACACATCCGCAATATTATCCTTTATGGCCACCCAGCCCCAATCAGTTGGGTTAGTGAGGCTCATGATTTCTCCGATTCGGTATGCCACAAACTGTTTATACTTTCTATGGTCCGAACGGATCCATGAGAGCACCGTTGCGAAGTCGATGTGGAAGAAAACCCGTTTCACCTGTACAGAGTGATTAGCCTTCACAGCTGCGGATAACCTTGCACCAAGAACTGCAGCGAGTAGCTCCATTCTCGGGATGGACATATACTGCAGTGGCGCAACCTTCGATTTTGCCGATACAAGGGCAACTTTCGGTTGTCCGTTCCTTATTATCCTGAAGTAGGCAACGCACCCATAGGCGTCTTCACTTGCGTCTGCAAAAACGTGGAGCTCGAGGTGTTGGTAGTCTGTCGGCTGCGCATGTAGGAAATAACACCGTGGAATTTTCATAGCTTGAACCTTTGGTAGCAAAGCGATCCATCGGACCCACTTCTTAGCCGAATCGTTGTCAATTATTTCGTCCCATGAACAACCATTCCTCCACAGGTCTTGGATAATCATTTTCCCAAAGACTGTGAATAAGGCCCACAAACCAAGAGGGTCATAGAAGCTCATGACGACACTTAACAGGATCCGTTTGGTTGGCAGCTTTCCTTCCATGAAATGTTGCAAATCATCGCGCAAAACAGTGGCAAACACGAAGACATCTTCCAATGTGTTCCAGGACATACCTAGAATCCTCTCCGTATGATTGGTCTTTTCGCTAGTAAAATGGACCACTTGAGTATCCGACTGTTCGCAGAAATGTGGTTGGAATTCCTCGTTGTTGGATACCCAGTTTCGAATACGGAACCCCGCTTTGGAGTGGATAAACGCAACTTCCCCGCTCTGATGGCCTCGCGAGCTGTAAAAGTGGAATCCAAATAATCATCCACATAATGTTTAGATATAATAGCGTCCGCGGCATCCGGAAACTCCTTTGCATAATCATTTGCGTTTCGATTTTTTAGATATTGGGCTGAGCAGGGTGAACTAGTTGAACCGAAGGTAGCGACGTCCATGACGTAGATTTTGGGAGGTCCGGACGCGTTTGGCCGATACAAGAACCTTTGCGCTGCTTTGTCACTAGGTCGCATCAATAGTTGGTGGTACATTTCAGCTATATCACCCCCAAAACCAATGGGACGCTCTCGGAAGGGACATAATACCGATGGCAGACTGGATAGAAGGTCTGGGCCTTTGAGCAACTCAGTATTGAGTGACTTACCTTGGACGGATGCTGCAGCGTCCCAAACCAGACGAACCTTTCCTGGCTTTTTGGGATTAAGCACCACATTTAGGGAAGATACCATACCTTCCCAGGTTCGGATTCCATTAGCTCGGTGTGTGTAGCGATGTGTGCGTAGCCTTTTCGGAGATATTCGCCTATTTGCCTCTCAACGTTCTGTTTCAGTTCCGGATTTTTCTCCAACTTCCGCTCCAAACTCTTCATGCGTTTCAGTGCCATGGGAAAGCTTTCTGGCAGTTGCGGTTCATCGTTCCGCCACAAAAGGCCAGTCTCGAAGCGCTCACCTCTCCGAACAGTGGTTCGTTCTAGTAGCTCTCTGGCTCTACGGTCCTCTGCTGACTCCGGCAGCACCTTAACATCCAAACCGGACTCTTCCAGCGTAAAATACTTTCGAAGAAGTTCTTGCAAATCTAGGTCCGTTGTTTTTATTGCAGTATGGTGACCAGTGAACCCGATGTTGGTATTGTCGCAGCCTGTGGGACCGTAAATTGTCCAGCCAAGCTTTGTGCGAACAGCGATGGGCTCTCCAGGATTACCAATGCGTGACTCTAGAGGGGCATACACATGCAGATGTTTCAAACCAATGAGGATTTTTGGGGAACCATTTAAACAATCCGCAACTGGTAGTCCACAAAGGTGTTTGAATCGGGCTACGACCTCAGCAAATCGAATTTTTTGTTCCGGGAGTTGAAGTTCTTGAACAGTGTGCACATTCCGCAGCAGAAATCGTTCCGTTGATCCACTCGCCGAAATAGATACATCGACGCATCTCGAATCTCGCTCCAGGCGGCTCATTCCTGCAGTCCATTTTACTAGAATTGGTTCCCATGTTCCTTTCAGTTTCAATTGTTCGGCGATTGTGCTCTCCATCAAAGAATAAGACGATCCTTCGTCTAAAAACGCGACCACGTCTCGAGTGCGCCCCTCGTGGTGCAGCTTGATCGGAACCGTCCTGAAAATGACGGAATGGTTTACCGAGTCATGCACGTTACAATTCGTTGATCGCGGGGCCGATGAATTCGGTGGGTGGAGTGTGGAATGATGACGCTCTTTACAATTTCCGACGTTGCAGTGACCTTTGAAACGGCAGCGAAACTGCCCATGTTCATTTAGGCACAGCTGGCATATTTTCCACTTCTCTACAATCTTCATCTTGTCATTAAAGGTCAATTTCTGAAAATCCTCGCAGCTCCGAGTTCGATGCTCCGTACTGTTGCATCCACGACACGGTTTTCGAATAGCTTGCTGACCCTCAACCTTCTGTTGACCAGTCCATTGGGGTGATGAATGTTCGACGCCAACGTGTGTGTTGAGGAATCCTTCATGGTGATCTCTAGTTTTCGATCTTTTTCCTTCTTGTCCCGGTTTAGAAGGCCATCGACGTGAAAATTGGTGTAGAGTGTTGCTTCTGTCGCCTCCGAAACGATTTCGGAGAGAAAATCCGAAAATGTGCTCAAATCGACTGCTGCGTTCAGCTGGCGTTTATAGCGAACCCATTCCATCTTGGTGCTGGGAGGCAATTTTTCTACCAATTCCGTTATAAGCATGGGGTTCACCAAATGATCAATTAGCCCCGATGCAACCAAATGGTCACACAATTGTTGAACGATCATTCCGTAGCTGATAAACGTACCTAAACGATCAACTCTAGGTGGATCGGCTTTCCTTGCCTTTTGCAAAAGGGAATGCAGCAATTGTTCCGGCCGACCGTAAAGGAGCCGGAGCGTTTCGATAACCTTTGGTACCGATTCTGGCAACAGCAGTCGGCTCCTTACTGCTTCCAGTGCTGGCCCACGAATGCTCTCCTGAAGCCTTCCGAGATTTTCAAGGTCGGTCCAGTTACATGCAGCATTTCCATTATTGAAGCTGCTTATAAACAACGGCCACTCTTCTGGCCGACCAGTGAACACCGGCAGCTTTGCAAAAGGGCCCTTCCTTGCAGCTATATTTGTGCTCTTGTTAGCTCTGGTTCGCCTTGTTGCTGGTTCGGAATTTCGTATTGAATTCCACTCGGGTTCGAAAAAGTTACATTCATGTTTGCGACGGAGGCGGGCGGCGGATGGAACATCGAGTTAGGGTGCATCGGCAGAGGCGGTAAATCAAGCGTCGCTGTTGGCACTTGGGAATTCTTACGCGGTGTTGTTCCCTCCGGAACCTTCTCGAGAACCTGTCGCTGGTGATTGCTGGTATGTGGTTGAGACGCTGCTTCTTTGGGCGTAGAGCATTTTGGAAAAGCTCCGCGATAATCAGAAACTGGTTTTTTTTCCTGACTCGGAAAATTGAACTTCTCCCTCCACGCATCATCCAAATCCGTATCTGCCTGCAACTGATTGGGCCGAGAACTGGGCACTTTTTCACCACCCACCGCACCTACCTCCTCGTCTGGGGGTTCCATCCTACACTCGAATTCCTTGTACAAGTCGCTTCGCAATTTGTTGAATTGTACTTCTGCTGCCTTTTTTATCTGGAGCATTTCCCTTTCTAGTCGAAGCTGCAATGCCATCTTTTCCTTGTCCCGCTGTAGCTGTCGCTCGAACTTCACCCTCATTTGTCGCAGCTCTTCTTGGTGCTGCAAATCAGCTTCTTCCTGCTCCGAGTCCGGTGTTTGCTCGTTTTCCGACGACTTTTTAGCGGAATTAGGATTGGTAGAATCGACAGGATCTTTGGCAGACAAATCCGAAACATCCACGATTGTGCCTTCACGCTGCAAAGATTTATCACCCGTGCCTTTCTTCGAACATACCTTGCATATCCACGGATGGTTTTCTATTTCGGCCGTTACCTTTGCGCACATGAAGTGAAACCACTTTTCACACTTCTCGCAGCAAACCATATTATCTGCGTGATTTGGTTGACGGCAAAGTGCACAGTCATACCGGGTACTTTCGAGGTTAGGCTCAGTTTCACTGGGCGATGACATCGCATTAATTTTTGAGAAATTTGTTCAGACCAAATGCAGAAAATCTTTTTGCAGCAGACGAACTTCGCACAGCTCAAAACTGTAATTTTATTCATTAATAGGCTTAGTTTTTATAATAATTTTACTTGCAACTTACATTTATGATTTTCTTTTTCAGTTTAATTCGGCTGAACAAATTGTGATGAGGACGACTCCTATCGACCTATAACTAAACAATTGTTCTATCACCTAATACTAATTAATGATTATGAAAATACTCACGTTTACTTTAATAGTTTAATTGAAACAAATTTTAGAAAATATCGCCCGAATTATCAACAAATTAACCTTTCAAATGAAACGTGTCTTCACTTTCCACAAATGAATTGAAGTTTACTTTTTCTTCCTTTTACCTTAATACAATCTTCTATTGATACTCACTGTCAAAAGCAGTGTTCGCAGAAATCCCTAAGTTCACCTAGATTTGGAGTTGCTTCTCGTTGGCACTTTTCGGCAGGCCCGACGAAGGTTGTGTGCCCACTGGTGGTGGTAACACCGGGGCCGTTAATAATTCATTAATGAATGAATGATAACTACGCGTTCAAATTTTTACGGTTGATTAAGAACAAATCGGCTCCAACATTTGATTAGGGCGAATCTGCTTTTGTAAACAAACACTTGGTCTTCTAATTTATCGGAAGTCGAATAAAATTTCTTGAAATTGAATATATCAGCGGATAGAGATAAAGCTCCTCTTTCTTAAAGAGTGCTTAATTTGTATTTGTGACCTTTAGTTCAAGAGAAAATGACTACGAAAGCTATTGTTTACAAAAGCAGATTTGCCCTAATCGAATGTTGGCCAACTAAATCTTTAACTCTAATGCATAACGAACTCACACATTTACTCAGAACATTAAAGAATTTGGTTCGATAGCTTGGTTATGAATTAGAGATAGAGATTTTACTTTTCACAGAATTTGTTGCTCTGATTGGGATCTCTAAAATCTCTGCGCATCTAATTACGGAGTTCTTTAAATGATAAAAGTAAGGCGCAAATGAATGTAAAACTGAACTAATGAATAAAACTATGCCTGTTCATCGTAGTTGTAATTGTGATTAGTTTTCTGCTACTTCTTCTTCTGCTTTCTTGTCATGTGTACGGATGATTGTGTATGTGTGCGTATTGTTATATGCCTAAACACAAGTTGAGTTATAATATTAACAATTTGAAGGGTGCCTTCATTGTGCTGCGATAGGAATCATTTTTAATTTAATGTTGGCAAAAAAATAATTTCAGGGCTACATACCAATTGAGCCTATAGTTTTATGGATATATGATGATATGATTTGTTTATTTGATGCGCTAGAAATGGGTATCCGCTTAAGCCCCAAGAACCCCTATACAAATGCCTGCACAATACTCATAAGCAAACCCTGTTTATTGTATTTCGCACTTAAGCATACAGAAAAGTCAATATGTACATTATCAGAGGTATAAAGTGATTTCTTAACCCCAGATTGTCGCCTTTGAGCAAGATTTTTGTTTGTAAATTTTCTATATAAGATATGCAAAGCTTAGCTTATAGGGTGATACATTATTTACCTACGATGTTTTCATTTTCTAGATTCCTAAACACCCCCACTCCCTTACATAGAATCTGAAAAAGTTGTATGGCGTAAGAAAATGCCCCCTTGTTACCATAAACCCTTACGTAATTAATGTATGGCCCCCATATAGTAGGAAATACATTGTAAGTATGCCTTGTTTTTATGTTGTTATGATGTATTCATCAAAACCTGAATTATTTTGAGTAGTACTATTCCTTTTGTAAATAAAAATACAGAATTTAAAAATTAGTTAGATCATATTTTTATTTTATCCGTATTGTTATTATTCTGACTGATACGGCAATTTGCGGGATTTACGACTTAATGACCGGAATGTGTCCTTTCTTTGATGCAGTCGATTTTCCGGGCTCTGTGTGTTGCTACAGTCAATAAAAGCAGGAAAATTGCATACAAGAGGTATGGTATATATGATTGAATATCCTCAACGATGTGAAACAACCGTATTGCATTGATAATCCGTGTAGATAATTCGTTTTGATGCTGAAAAAAATAAAATAAAATTAACAAAATTGTAGGATAAGAATATTATATCACTCCTCGGAAAAACATTTCCCAGAATTCCATTTCCCAAAATTCCCCATTCCCCAGAGAACAATTTTTTTGAAACCTTGTGCATGAGCATGATTGACCGCCCTTGGTTGCTTCTCTGTATTGCCAGATCAGCTGTTGTAATTACACAGAGAAGCAACATATGATACTTGAGACTAACATACACTTAGTTGCAAAAAAGTCGTGCAACATTTTGCTTCCAAAAAACGTCATATTCAACCTTCTGTAACTTTATCAATTATCAATATTTTTGACTCAAAATTTGCCAACAGCATAAAAATCATAACTATAAGTGAACATACGTTATAAGTGAGTAAAAACTTAAAACACACTTGCACATCATCAAGGTAAGAACTTTATAATTAACTATTCTAAATTGTAGAATAATACAAATAATTGAGTCTCACCACTCACTATCTTATGCGATGGGTGAACTTATATGACATAACATGACAACGTACAAAACATTCTATATTAAGACCAACCGCACCAATACCAGGGGCGCGACTCTATCTCAGATGCAGGATTTTTTTGTTTTGCTTTTGTGCGATGTGCGCACGCTTAGTAGGTAGAAAGAAGATTTTAAAGATTTTGATGAAGATTTTAAAGATTTATTGCAAAAGATGCAGCACGATGCAAATTGACGGATTAAGATTTACAAGCTGAAACGAGATTTTTAAAGATTGATTCGCTAGCGTGGGATTTTTCGATCATCTTGAATCAGGATTTAGATGTGTCGCACCCCAGAACAATACGGTAATATCGGTTAATTGCAGGCCTATGACAAGGACCACTTTTTCACGTAGACAACATTTCAGCAAGCTCAGCTGTCAAAATAATGTCAACATTGTAAGTTGTGTTTGTTGTAGCTCGTTTACGTTTTGTCTGTTGTTGCTCGTTTTCGTTGTGCACATCATACAAAGCAGAAAGATCGCTTTCTGTGGTGTTTTACATCAAAACAAACAACCAAAACAAATGATTAGACTTCTATTAGACAGCTAACAGCGGGCCCAAATCAATTTGGGCCCAGGACATCATGTCTACTGTCAATCACTGCTATTGATATAGGCTTGTCAATGGTTTGGTTAATTGTTACCCTGTTTGACAACTCGACACCGCACCGGTAGTTGGTAACCGGGTTGGAAAATGACAATTTGCTCGCGTAACCCGACCCAACCGAACCGAGCGTTGCTATTTGAAGAAAAATAAGCAAAACACGTTGAAACGTTTAAACAACATCTTCATCTGGAAGACTTTCATTTCAAGCTACAACATTCCCATAGAACGCTATTGATTTTTTTTTCATTCGGACATTTCGTTACGAAGATATGAACGAAACAGTACTTAAAGGCCTATTATAATAGTAATCAAACAGTTTAGTCTCCGATTACATACTGAGCTATTTGTGTACCGATTTTAGTTTTGTTGGTGCCCAAATCAAAGCAATGAAATCTCCAAATAACTGGTCAAAATTTCATTATGATTGGATAATCCTTCCTGGAGATATGACCAAAACAATACCTGAGAGCACATAATTGTGAGATGACAATATACTCGTTGCAGAGCAAAACCGAACAAGACCAATCACACCAATCGATGCCGCTTGCATTCTATTGTGTCGCATCTGGAGCGTTGTATAGCACATACAGCGGACTAGCCACACTATGCGACTGTATAGAATTAGAGCAGCATCGATTGGCTCTAGTGGTCTGGTTTTGAACTGCAACGAGTATATTCGAAAATTACACAAAGTCTCCATTTACTATTTTCAACGAATATGTACTTATTAAGCATCTTGAATCCATATCGATAATCAAAATTGAAGCTCAGGATTGAAGCTTTGTTAACGCCAAATTAAAGTTATAAAATCTTCAAATAAGTGTTCAAAATTTCATTATGTTAACTTCCTTTTTTACCCTTCTTACATCAATAGAAGGGTATTAAGATCGCTTGAAAACTCGACTTTTTATCCGAGGCCCACAGGGCCGAGTTTCATATACCATTCGACTCAGCTCGACGAACTGAGCACATGTCTGTGTGTATGTATGTATGTGTGTATGTGTGTGTGTATGTGTGTGTGTGTGCGTTACAAATAATGTCACATCGGTTTCTCAGCCATCTGTGAACCGATTTCAGTTCTGTTGACGGCAAATGGAAGCTACAACATTCCCATAGAACGGTATTGATTTTTTGTTCATTCGGACATTTCGTTACAAAGATATGAACGAAACAGTACTTGAAGGCCTATTATAATAGTAATCAAACAGTTTAGTCTCCGATTACATACTGAGCTATTTGTGTACCGATTTTAGTTTTGTTGGTGCCCAAATCAAAGCAATGAAATCTCCAAATAACTGGTCAAAATTTCATTATGATTGGATAATCCTTTATGGAGATATGACCAAAACATAATTGTGAGATGACAATATACTCGTTGCAGATTACATTAGAAAAACCCGCATTAATCCACCGATGGTGAGACTGAACCCTTCTTACACTTCACCAGCATCACAAACTCAAATGTGGGCAACGAGTATATTGTCATCTCACAATTATGTTTTGATCATATCTCCATGAAGGATTATCCAATCATTATGAAATTTTGACCAGTTATTTGGTGATTTCATAGCTTTGATTTGGCACCAACAAAACTAAAATCGGTACACAAATAGCTCAGTATGTAATCGGAGACTAAACTGTTTGATTACTATTATAATAGGCCTTCAAGTACTGTTTCGTTCATATCTTCGAAACGAAATGTCCGAATGAAAAAAAATCAATAGCGTTCTATGGGAATGTTGTAGCTACCATTTGCCGTCAACAGAACTGAAATCAGTTCACAGATGGCTGAGAAACCGATGTGACATTATTTGTAACGCACGCACACACACACATACACACACACATCAAACATACTACACACAGACATGTGCTCAGTTCGTCGAGCTGAGTCGAATGGTATATGAAACTCGGCCCTGTGGGCCTCGGATAAAAGTCAAGTTTTCAAGCGATCTTAATACCCTTCTATTGATGTAAGAAGGGTAAAGAGGGAAGTTAACATAATGAAATTTTGAACACTTTTTGAAGATTTTATAACTTTAATTTGGCGTTAACAAAGCTTCAATCCTGAGCTTCAATTTTGATTATCGATATGGATTCAAGATGCTTAATAAGTACATATTCGTTGAAAATAGTAAATGGAGACTTTGTGTAATTTT